>JANBOH010000362.1:0-14423 GCA_027478445.1 Coemansia asiatica | reverse complement strand
TTTTTTTTTACATTGTATATCCATAAAAAACGTATACAACTTAGATATCTTGTAAATTATTTGGACAGTATATCCTGGTCATCTTATTTTCTCTAAATTCTCTACCAGCTTAAGTGTAATATACTATTTTCACCACATATAATCTATATTGTCAATTGCCAAATTCCTTACAATGTATTTTTTTTTTTGATTTTCCAGAGCTGATTACAATATGATTAAAATTTCAATCATGTGTTGCTTAATTTCTTAGTCATTTTTTTTTCATTCCCACTCCTATTCATAAAAAAAAGTACATTGTCACAAGTTCAATGTAGCCATTCTTTTTATTCCACTTTTTTCTTTGAATGTATTTTTTAAAATGAATTTCTAACAAATACAAATTCCACTCATCTTAATTTGTTTTTATTTTTTTTATTTTTAAACTGAAATGAGCGAAAATAACGATCGGCCAACTTCATCGGATTCAACAAAAAATGATATCTCAACACTGCGTGAGTTCGAGGTGCTTTCGGGCAGTCCACAGGGACCACTGAGTCTTCCGCAATATGTGGCCAAGATACCTGAGCCGATGAACAACTATAATTTGCCTGCGGACAGACGGGAGATAGAGGAAAAGCTGTTGCATCTGCGCGAGCAATTTCCGACCTTTGCAAATAAGTCGGCAGATGACCTGGAGGACCTTTTGCGATACGAGGACTTGTTCCAGGCGCATATCGACGGGCTGGAGCAGATCCAGGTGATGCGGACATTGGAGTATGAGCTGAGGGAGGAGAACGAGCGATTGGCGCAGGTCAACTTGTCGTCTGAGGAGGAGCTGAAGAGGATGAGGGAGAACGTGGCTGAGCTGCAGATGTTTGCGAGCTCGCTTACTACTAGGCTGTATGAGCTGGTCCAGCAGCATCTGGATCTGCAGAAGCCATATTCGCCTTTGGTGCTGCTAAGGAGACTGAGGGACGAGGGCAGGGAATTCGATGAGCAGTCGGAAAAGCTTGTGAGTGAGTTTATGGACAAGGACGTGGTAGAGAGTGCTGACTGCGAGGAGTTTGTCAAGTCGTACAAGACCCAGCGAACAAAGTTCCACTCATCAGAGATGAGGTGCAAGCTAGCTGATGCTGCATATAAGAGCGGAACACTTGCTGGCGTGCCGATGACCATGGATCGCTAAAAGTACGATGTATAGTGCATTTATTTCGAGGACGACGATAATAGGTGGTTCTGTTTATTGTTAATAAACGAAAAAGAAAAACAAAACAAATTAGATAAATTATAAAGTAAAAGCCCGAGATTTGACTAAGCGTTGCCTTCTTCTAGATTGTGATGATACTCGGCATCTCTCTTGACCAGCCATTCATAGACAAATGCGCCCAGTGTGCCGCCAATAACCGGTGCAACAATGGGCACCCAGAAGTAGAACTTGCGGTCGGCAAACACGTCAAAGCCATAGGCAAAGGCAGCAAACACTCTGGGACCAAAGTCTCTAGCAGGGTTAAGCGCAATGTTCAGCGGCGTGCTGACAGCCAGAGAGGCGCCAGTCAGGGCCAGGCCAATTGCCAAGGGCGCAATAGACTTGGCATTGCTCGTGTTGTCCGTGACGGCATAGATGGCCAGGACAAAGATAAAGGTGGCTGTAATCTCGTTAACAAAGCCGTACCAGGTATCGTTCGACGTGATAAAGGCATATGAGGCAGGATGCATGCCAGGGTCCTTGTGCTTGATAGACGACAGAGACGAGGCAAAGTTGACCCAGACGATAAATGCTCCTACAAATGCGCCCAGCGTCTGTGCGCCAATGTAGCCGACAGCTTTTGCCCACGAGAGGTTGTTGAACAGTGCGCGGCCAATTGTCACTGCTGGGTTGATGTGACCTCCGCTGACATGCTCAGTGGTCCAGATTCCCAGGGTCACTCCCAGTCCCCAGCCCAGTGAGCTGCTGAGTGCAGCTGTCTTTCCTGCTGTTGACGATGTCAGGTTCTGAGCAGTTATTCCGAGACCAACCACTGTCAGGACAAGTGTGCCGATAAATTCTGCCCAGTAAGGAGCAGCTACATTGCGCAGCGAAGTCATATTAGCTATAGTTTGGACTAGATTTAGTGAAAAAATCCTTGTTTTTATATCCAGGAATCCTTAGATAAATAAAATAAAAAGTTAATAAATTGCTTATACAGTCGTTATAAAGCGAGAAAACGAGAAAAGCAAATATTGTTTGAAGAAAAAAGAAAAAATGTATTAAAATTTTTACTTGTAGAAAGTTAGAGAATGCTACGGCATTTTAATAGTTTATATATGTAAATAAATACGCCCTGGCCTACCAAGCCAAGATGCGAATGCCGTTTTTCTCATTTTTTTTCCCCTTTTCTTTTCCCTTTTTTTTCTTTCTAAAATCTACATCATAGTTTAATAACTTTGTTTCATTGTATCATATACTAATAAACAACAATGTCGGCAAGAGCTTAGGATAAGGGGGGAGGGGAAGAAAAGCAGGATCATGGAGAATTGTGGTAAATGTTTAAACAATACACGTTTAAACAGATGAAGCCATGTGCTCACATTATGTTTGCCGATGCAAATTGAAACAAAACAAAACAAAACAAAACGTAAAGAGGAGGAGGTGGTAGCTTGTTGCGTGTGCGAATAAAAAAAAACAGAAGATTTTGGTTTGTAATTCTGTCCAGCATCCGCACAGACACAAATGCAAAAAATTGCTCTCACAAAAGGCAACAAATTGAAACAAAAAAAAAACTCGAAAAAGAAATGGTTATTTTGTATGTATGTATGTGTGTGTATGCAGATCCTCCACGCTTAGTCACTTGTTGACATGGTTGGCAAAAGGGAGAAAGTTTTATCATTTTGCTAGCAAAAGCAAAAGCAAAAGCACAAGCTCTCATTCGCTCTGCTTAGAAGCTTGCTTTTTGTATTTAAATAGAAGTCAAGAATAGCAATCTAATGTAGCAATCCGTCATTTCGTTATATTTTCTCCCCTCCCCACAAAACATCCAGGATGATTGCTTTACAGCCATTCTTTGCGATCAAGCATTTTATAGCGCCGCTGCTTCTAGTGTGGATCGTGTTGTTGCTCTATGCTACTAGTGCTAAAGCCCTACGAAGCGGAAACCAGGAACTGATAGCCATAGTAGCGCGCGATTCAACTATTGTGCAGAGCACTAACAAGACAAACCGGTGTTATGGCCAATCGACAACACCAAAGGGCATGCTAAAGACGCTAGTAGCCGAGTCTAGCGCTGATAGAAAAAGCCGGATCCTGCTTGGCTTTGATATGCCCAAATCTATCAAGTCTCCATCGCATATAACCAACTGCACTCTAATTGTTCCAGTACCCAATACATCTTCTCCCAGCAGCAACAACTATATACTGACTGCCTATGCTGTTGCTGCTTCTGATAACAGGTGGAATGAGAAAACTGTTAGCTGCAGTACATCCTTGCAAGTCACAGAAAAGCTGGGGTTTATCAAGGTCAAAAAGAACGATGTACCTGGTGATATCGATGTCACCCATGCCTGTCAGAGTGCGTCAAATGGCATGTTCAGCGTGTTAATCGATAGCAGCGGGCCAAAAGTAATCTTTGATTCAATCGAGTCAAAAGCCGAAGTGCTGTTTAGCGTTCGCCTGATCTTCTAGGTCGAGTACGAGTTGGACTTGTGCTTGGGCACAAAGGTAAAATCAGCAGGTGCTGGACCTAGCACCATCTCGGAGATACGGATCCAGTCGCTGACCTTGTCGCTTGCCATAAGCGTTTCCAGGTCGTTTCTGCCTATAAACGCCGGAGGCCTGTCGTTCATCCGCTGCGGAAGCACCTCTAGCAGACCAGCTGGAATATATCTGTGCAGGAACGACTGCCATTCAAGCATATATCTGCGCACACTGTTGATGCCCTGCGTATCAGTGCCCCAGTGCTCCATCGCATGGCTTGCAAAGTCGCGCAGAATATCCAGACGCTCTGTCGACGATATATCCCATACCTTGCGCTCAGATATCTCCCTGAATATCCAGGGCTTGATCAGGGCGCCTCGTCCAATCATTATACCATCAGCCTGCTTTTGTGTCTCCAGATGATCCCAGTAGTCCTCCCAGGAAAGCACGTCGCCACCGCCAAACACAGGCAGATTGACCGAGGACTGTCGACACTCGCTAATATACTGCCAGTCAGCATACTTAGTATAGCGCTGCTGTCTCGACCGCCCATGTACCGTAACCAGCGATGCGCCCCAGCTCTCGATCCTGGGGATCAGCGAGTGTGCCAGGTTGTCACTGCTATTTATGCCCGTGCGTATCTTGACCGTGACATCGCAGTCAGTGACACTATTGAGCATCTGCACCATGCGCTGGATCTTGGACGGGTGCGCTAAAAGCGCGCTGCCCCCACCAGTATTATATGCCATGTCTATGGGGCAGCCCATGTTGATGTCGATAAAGTCCATCTCGCACTCGCGGCCTACAAGCTCAGCTGCGCGTCCCAGCGTCTCTGCCTTATTTCCTGCAAGCTGGATGCCAAACAGCGTTTCACTGCTGTGTCTTTTGAGCAATGCCCACTCAGACTGCTGGCCCTGAAGCAGATTGGACGCTAATGCCATTTCTGAGCATGTAATATCGACGCCAAATCCCTTGCAAATACGCCGGAACGGCAGATTGCCAACGGTGGTCAGCGGCGCAAGATATGTCTTGCCGCGAAAGTCAATAGAGCCCCTGGATACACGGGTTTTCTTTGCTCGTGGCGAGTCGCTGGTCTGCGTGGCGTCATCCTTGCCATAGATCCTGTTGAACTCCTCTGAACGCTCGAATTTAACTTGCTTTTTTCTTAGCTGGATCATCAGATCGCGCGAAAAGTCGTTATGCGCATACAGTATCTGTGCATTGACTTTTTCCTCATCCTTGATCTGTCTATGCTCGGCATCTGTATGGGCTTTAGCAAATCGACAGCGCAGCCCGTACCTGCACTGGCCATAAGTGTCAAAGATGATGCAGCGTGGCCCTAGATCTGGCTCCTTGGACGCCATGTAGCTGGCCACATCGTGACTAAAAGTGCACTTGTCTCCAAAGGAACATGGCTGGCCTAGCGAGATCTTGACGCATAGTTTAGAGGATGTCGGCTGCTGGTGTGCCTTGTTTTTGTTTTGCTGGCGACGGTTCTTATTCTGGCCTCTTGGTTTCTCCTTTTCTTTAGTAAATTCAGCTGAAACTTCTGTTTCTATTGCAGTTGCCGTTGGTGCTTCGACTTGTTGATCTTTTTCCTTACTGGCAGACTCGACAAGGTATTGCTTTTTGATAGGTGCTATGCCCTTGTTAGCCGCCATAGTGGGCTGCTGTTGGGTTTGGTCAGTCGGCTGAGACTCGTTTGGTTTAGAGAGCAGATCCGTGGCAACAGTCATGTCTATATCCTCAATTTAAAGTTTGATAATGGTTTAGTTAAAAAGGAAGAGAATAAAAAGTAGCAACTGAAAGGGAAAGAAAAGAAGCTGGAATCGATCTAGTACAGATTGAGCCATTATAAAAATTTTGTTTTTTTTATTGACTGAAAAGAAAAATCAATGATCCAATTTAATTTAATCAGAATGAGAAAGAAATAAAAGGAATGTGGCTTTTCAAGTCAAGGCATTGTTCCTTGTTTTTTTTTGTTTGCAGAGTACTGGATAATAGCACATTGAATAAAATGGATCCCACGAGTATTGTTGACAAATGCCTGATTGTTCGTCCATTACCGAAGCAAACAAATGTTGGGAATAAAAATAAGCAAAAAAAAAAACAAAGAGATGAGTATAAATATTTAAACATTGTAATGCTATGTATATCTATACATCTTGTTGTTATTTCTTTCTTTAATTTATATCGTGAGTAAGTGTTTTAAAAATAAAATGAGAAAAAACAAAAAACACTGGCGATAAATGTAATTAACCTTGTTTTACTTTGTTTATATATATATATTATGAACTTGGAGACCGGTAACATTCTATGATGTTAAAAAAGTCTAAAATGACTATTTCTAAGCATGAATCATTTAAAATTTTAACACATAAATACTTATTTTTTTGTTAACTTTGTAAACAACCTGGAATGAACCAGGTGACTTGGTTGCAACAAGACACGTTGTGCTAAATACAAGTATGTGTATATATATGCACAAGTTATAAAATTATATTTTATTTTTGATACAATTGCCTGGAAATTGGTGTCTGCTGCTTTATGCAGTTGTATGTTCTCTTTTTTTTTTGTTTTCTTGTAGATATTAAAGACAGGAAATGCGAGCTAAAAGGATGAATTGAACGGAATGTACGGATGTGCGGTATCTCGTGATCAGACTTGTTTTGCTTCTTGGTATTATAACGAAATAAGCTGCAAAAAGGGAGAAAGGCATCTGTTCTAGCAGTTTATTCTATAATTGAAATATACAAACAAAAATTTAAAATTTTTTTTACGCTTAAAAAACTAGTGAAATGTCGTCTATGGATAGGAACTCAAAGACATTATAAATAGCCCAACAGTTTCCAATTCCCTTCTTTTTTTTTGCTATCTGCACACATAGCACATATAACTAATAGCAATAAATACTTTTTTTATCTTTAAACCAAACAACCATTATCAATTATAATGAGATGTTCTTCGACATTTGCCGCAACACTTTTTTCTTTGTTTTCTCTGGCTGTCTGTGCGCCAGCGCAGCAAATCAAGAACATTAGCGCATCCAAGGACTCTTCAGTGACCTATAACACGGACATGTGCGGAGACACAGCATGTGCGCTCATCAGTCATGGAATGGAGCCAACGCTGGTAGCCTCCTCGGCAAGCGACCAGGCGTCGCGGATTCTTTTGGGATTCCAGATGCCATCGGGTATTAAAAAGGCCAACCAGATTGTCAAATGCGAGCTGCAGATGCAAAGGCCTGTCAAGGATGTCGATGGCAAGTACACGCTGTTTGTGTTGGAGGCATCAGGCAGCTGGTCAGAGGACTCTGTCAATGGGCGCACTGATGTCAGGCCTGGAAATGTCATTGGCAGCGTTGATGCTGAGGCAGGAGAGAGACCAGGACCAATTGATGTTACTCAGGCGTGCCAAGATGCTGCGGGCCAGAAGGAGCTTGATCTACTGGTCGATAGCAGCGGTCCAGAGGTCGTGTTTCCGTCGATGAACACTGGCGCTGCGTCGATGCTGCGCATTACTACAAACTGACTGCTTCAGTCAACGAGCTCATCCATTATTATGACATAATCCTTCAAAGTCAGTTCATTATTTCGTGTTTCATTTTCCTGTTAGTCTTGCCTTTGTTTTAAAAGGATTTTAGTTGAAATGCAACCAAAAAAAGCTTTTAATTTCATTTGCGGGGTTTATTTGAGTTTAGCAAATCACAGTTTTTTTTACAAGAATAAAATGTTATTTTCCGCTGTCAAAAAAAAAAAAAAAAAAACTGAGCAATCATATAAATCCCAACAGTACACTTTTCAATATTCTCTCTTCCACTCTTTTTTTTTTGTCATTTTGTTTTATTCTTTCTTTTACAAACCATCATTATCACATCTTCTTTTGTGTGTCTATTATTTTGCGCAAACAGCACAAGGCAATGTCGGACAAGCTCTACATCTCGTACAACCAGATCCATCAGCTCATCGACGATGCAGTGCACAAGTACAAGCTAGACACGGATTTCCAGCCCGATCTGATAATAGCCATTGGCGGCGGCGGCTTCATCCCAGCGCGTATCCTGCGGTCATTCCTCAAGGCCCGCAGCGGGCAGAACATCCCGATCCAGGCCATCGGACTTTCCCTTTACGAGGAGCTTCCCAATGCGGGCAAAGACGGCGTTCCCGAGATACCGGGTGTCCAGGTTACCAAGACACAGTGGCTGAACTTTGGCGGCGCCGACTCCCTCATATCGCTTTTGGGACGTCGTATCCTTATTGTCGATGAGGTCGACGATAGCAGAAAGACGCTGGTATATGCGGTGGCCGAGCTGCTGAAGGACATTGCCGAGCAGGAGAAGAGGAGGGGGATGGAGGCTGGTGCTTCGGATACGGAGATCGGTATCTTTGTCGTGTATAACAAGGACAAGGAGAAGGCCGAGGAGCTGCCAGAGTCCATCATGAAGAGGTACTATTCGGCGGCCACTACGCCTGATCGCTGGCTGGCGTTCCCCTGGGACTGCACCACCAATATTGCCGAGCACACTGAGCTGGCCAAGAAATCCTTTGCCTCCGAAATCTAATCAAGCATACTGCAGCCTTTTTCCACTTTTTTTTTTAACTTTGTGCAACTTGAAAAAAGTTATAGTTTTTTATTAAGGTCTAGAACGCCGACTAACAAAAAATGATGTTGTGAATGGCTATTGTCTTCTACTGTATATTGTGCATCTAAAAGTCTTTCTCAGATTGTCTTTTTTTTTCTTTTTTTTTCGAATCTTTATTTCTCTGCCATTTAACGAATATGATAGAGATCACTGATCCGCCAACGCCTAATGCTGAAAAGCAGGCTTCAGCACGCGTGTCTCAAGAGCAGATAAAAAGCCTTAGGGCTGCAGTGGAAACACTCGAGTGCGAGTACACCTGTCTGTCGCGCATCCGCGAGCCGCTGGGGCTTGTAGGTGGGTACTGGAACATGGACACCGAGGTCATTGCCAGAATCGCTGCTGGCTCTCTCAGCTCTGCGATCCGCGGTATCACAAAGATGTGCTTCTGCTTCAATAACATTCTTGCTTCCAGCAGTCTCCCGCCATCAGTCAGCTACGACATTGCCTTGCTTGTCAGGCGCGCTCGCACATGGGTAATGGTCAATGCGATCACTCCAACAAGATGATGATGAAAAATGAAAGAGTTTGATTGATTTGAGGTTTTTTTTATCGATGATCCAATTACGAAATCATTGGATTATCTGACACGTAAGAAGATAAATTTTTTCATTGGTTTTTAATGGAAAAAAAAGCAAAAAGCAAATATAAATAGGAAGAATGCGCGTCTGCTACTTATCTTTTCTTTACTTTTGTTCGTTTTTTTTTGCAACCCGATTTTCTTTCATCCTTTATTCGCTGCCTGTATTTTTTGTACCTTTAGCAATCTACTTTTATTATTCTTTTTTTTTTCCTTGGCAAGCCATTTTAAAATCTGGATCTTGTCAAGTTCATCATTCCTATTCAAAACAACCTACAAAACAAAGCAAGGTACGAGACTCTTTCAAGCTGCATAAGAAACCAAACTACTCCTTTTTTCCTTATCGCTCTGCCCCAAGACAAGCTTCGTCAACAAGTCTCGTTCCTTTTCTATGTCAGAGGAACCACCGCCAGACAAATGAGAATTGAGCTACTACTCAAGAAAGTCTGTCGTTTTATGTCCGGCTACAAGGGGCGAGATGGATGGAGCTGATTCTGCGACTCCTCTTTTTTAATGGCGGCAGGAGGGCGTTTACTTATATGTTCTGGGACAAAAAAAGATGTTTTATATCCGTTTATACCATCGTCATCTCATTATTATTATCCTTACTAATTGCTTTTCTTTTTTCGCACCGGGACAACCAAACTCATCTCGCTTTTTTACACATCTTCTTTCTCTTTCTAGCAAGTCTTAATTTTACAACTTACTCTTAATCATGGCTGACCACGCTGAAGACCTGATCGACTACGAAGAGGAGGAGGAAGAAACCCTCCAGCCGGCCGCTGCTCAGGCTGGAGCCGCTGCTGCTGCTGGTGGCGAGGCTGCATCTGGCACTGGCGCCGCAGCTGGCGAGTCGGCTGAGGCCTCGGAGGCCGACAAGGCAGATGGCAAAAACAAGGGAAGCTACGTCGGCGTTCACTCGACCAGCTTCCGCGACTTTTTGATGAAGCCCGAGCTTCTCCGTGCTATTGTCGACTGCGGCTTTGAGCACCCCTCGGAGGTGCAGCAGGAGACCATTCCTGCAGCGATCAACGGCAACGACGTCCTGTGCCAGGCCAAGTCGGGTCTGGGCAAGACAGCGGTGTTTGTTCTGGCCACACTGAACAAGATCACGCCTGTTCCTGGCGCAGTGTCGGCGATTGTCCTGTGCCACACGCGTGAGCTCGCGTATCAGATCAAGAACGAGTACACGCGCTTCAGCAAGTATCTGCCGGATATCAAGACCGAGGTCTTTTATGGCGGCGTGCCTATCAAGCATGACCAGGATATCCTGAACGACAAGGACAAGTGCCCCAACATTATTGTCGGCACTCCTGGCCGTATCCTGGCACTTGTGCGCGAGCGTACTCTGCGTCTGTCCAGCGTCAGCAGCTTTGTCATTGACGAGTGCGACAAGGTGCTTGATTCTATTGGTAAGTTGTTACATCTTGTTATTTATTGCATGTGTGACTTTTCTTGTTGAATGATGAAAACGTTATCTAAACTCAGCTCGCTGAACGGCCACCTATATATCAACGCAATCCGGCCTGTTTTGATTTCAAAAGTTTAACTGAACCCCCCTTTATACAAGAAGCTCAAAAGTGAATATGCTTTTTTATTGCCTGGTCAAATTTTTTCAATGGATTTATAAGCTGCTAAATTGTGGATTTTACTTTGTTTTTTTTTAGATATGCGCCGCGATGTCCAAGAGATCTTCAAGGCTACGCCTCACAACAAGCAGGTGCTCATGTTCAGCGCTACGCTGAACAAGGAGAACCGGCCTATCTGCAAGAAGTTTATGCAGGACCCACGCGAGATCTACGTCGACGACGAGGCCAAGCTGACGCTGCACGGTCTGCAGCAGTACTATGTGACTCTTCCCGAGGCCGGCAAGAATCGCAAGCTGAACGACATTTTGGACTCGCTCGAGTTCAACCAGGTCGTGATCTTTGTCAAGTCGATCCAGCGCGCAAAGCTGCTGAACAGGCTTTTGAACAGCTGCAACTTCTCTTCTACCTGCATCCACTCGGGTATGCAGCAGTCGGAGCGTATCGAGATCTACCAGCAGTTCAAGAACTTCTCCAAGCGCATCATGGTGGCCACTGATATCTTTGGCCGTGGCATTGATGTCGAGCGTGTCAACATTGTCATTAACTACGATATCTCGGAGGACGCTGACTCGTATCTGCATCGCGTCGGCCGTGCTGGCCGTTTTGGTACCAAGGGCCTGGCTATTACTTTTGTTGCTACTGACGAGGACAAGAAAGTTCTAGAGTCTGTGCAGGAGCGCTTTGAGGTCAACATTACCGAGCTGCCAGCGACCATCGACCCAAAGACGTACATGACCTCCTAAATATTGTTTTTTTTAATCCGTGATTGCTTGAAACAAAGTTGATTTCGCCTGTTTGCTGCTTTATCTTTTGACAAGCTGATTTTTTTAACAATCAAAGCTTGTTCCCGAGCCAATATTCATTCAAAGAAGAGCGCTTGTGTCAGCTGCTGTTTTTTTTTTTGTTACTCAGCCCATCCATCTGCAAACGGTCTGGTCTCATTTAATATTTTCTTCTTTGAATGCGGTCAAGCTATGGTCCCCACTTTTATTTAATTCGCCAGAAAGAAGCATGTCTGCATGAAGCCAAAAAGGATTTGCCTAAATTTTTTTCTCAGTCAAACAATTTCTTTATGCTCATCTCTCACTGCTTATTCATTTTCTTGTCCCCCCACTTTTTTTTTTTATAAAAAAGAGACTGCTTTGTAACGAATTCTTGGCTTTGTGGAGCTTTTTTTTATGCCTTAATGGTTGAACCACACCTTATGATAATAAAATAAAAGAGGAAAAAAACATAGTTTTTAACCTTTTTTTTTTCTTTGGACTAATTGAGATAAAGTGAATTTTGCTTTTTTTTTTAGACTCGTTTTTTTAATACTCTTCCATCTCCACTACCTCATATTTATTTAAAAAAAATTATTTAACGTATCCAATTTTTTTTACTCTTTTTCTTTACCTTTTCCTTTTTATTTTCGACTTGCCCCAATATATTTTATTTCCTTACATTCGGAGATTCACGCTTTTTTTTTCTTTTTTTTTTTTTTGCTTGGACGCACTGATTTTTTTTTTCGCTTGCATTTTTCATATACGTTTCTGTTCTCAGTACTTTTCTCTTGAGACTGTGGCTCATACTCGACGTATCCATTTTTATATATGATTGCAATCTGATTGTGTACACCACGGCTATCACGCACACTATTTTTTTTTTTGGAAACATATCGTGGTTCTTTATACATAAGAAAAGCGATAAACCAAAGTTTTTTTTTACTTGCAAATAGACCTTCATTGGGTTTTTTTTTTCGTACAAGGCTTTTCTTTTCTTTTCTTTTCTTTTTTGCCAAACGTTTTATCTTTTTTTTTTTGATTTTTCTCTTTTGTTTTGGTGGGTTTTCTTTTGTCGATCAAAATAATTCAAATTCTTTTATTATTTTGTTGTGGGACTGTTGGTCTTAAGTGGTCCCGAGAAAAATTTTTTTTAAACAATTGCAACAATTAAAGCAGGGCTGATTGTTTTCTTTCTTTCTTTATATTAACGCCACTCGCTCCTTCCCAAACACATTTTTATATTCATAGCGTCTGAATTTAGAGCCAAAAAGTAAAAAAACTTTACTATTCTCTTCTGGGTCTTTGTTGTGTGTTTTTTATTCTTTGACAAAAAAGGCTCCCTTTTCTTATATATATATATTTTTTTTTCACATTTTCTTTTCAAATCCTCCCTCCCCCTTTTATTTTTCGTCATTTCCAGTTGTTGTTTTCTTTTTATAAACAAAAAAAAAAACAAACCAAACGAACCCTTTCTTATTTTTTTTTTCTTGTTTGTTCTCTAAATAAGATTATTTAAATATGAGATTTGTTTCGACAGTGGCGGTCCTGGCAACGGTCTGCTCGGTCATGGGCAGTGCGGCGCCGCTTGACCTTGGCGGTATCGGCGACCCCCTGGCGATATTCATCCAGGGAGGAGCAACGCAAATAGTGTCGACGCTGTTCGGTAGCCAGACGGACAAAGCATCCAGCAACACGCAGCAGTCCTCCACCCATGTGCAGTCCAACACCAAGCAACCAAGCACCATAAGCTCCTCATCGTCTTCTTCTTCTGCGCAGGCACCGCCAGCACCGCAGCCCAGCTCTGTTGCATCGCAATCGAGCGGGGGTATCCCGGATGGCCAGGGAAACAATTTCAAGACACCAGCTGGAGCCGTGCGGTTTCCCTGGAACTACGGTAACTCTGATAACGTAGTGCCAATTACGCCGTCTGATGATAACGGCGGGTGGGCGATGTCGCCGAACCAGAAATGCATGCCCAACTCGTGGTGTCCCTATGCGTGTGCCTCGGGGTACTACTCAGCGCAATGGGATCCGTCTGCGGCGCTCTACAACGGCCAGGGATCGATGAACGGCGGGCTTTACGCTGATGGCTCTGGTAAGCTGTCGAAGCCGTTCCCCGATAGGCCGTTCTGCGTCCAGGGGATGATGAACGCGTTTATCAAGAACACCCTGGGCCAATCGGTGTCTGCCTGCCAGACTGTGTATCCCGGTAACGAGGCGATGATTATTCCGACGGTTGCGCAGGCCGGGGGTACGGCGCCGCTGAACGTGGTGCCCAAGACGTACTGGCTGGGCACGTCGTCGCAGTTCTACGTGAACAAGGCAGGGTCCTCGGGTGATCAGTGTATCTGGGGCACGGAGAACCAGCCAGTGGGTAACTGGGGCCCGTATATATTTGGCGGCGGCCAGGGCAAGGATGGCAACACGTATGTGAGCGTGCAGTACAACCCGCTTTATGTCAGCAAGGGGTATAGCACGGCAGAGGTGTTTAATGTAAAGATTGAGTGTGGGCAGGGAAATTGTAATTTCCCGGCGGGCGGGGAATGCAAGTGCGAGAAGGGCAGGTGTTCGGTGGATAACGGGTGCACTGTGACGTTGCCGCAGGGCGCTACTGCCAACTTTGTTCTCTATTAGATTTAATAAAATCTTGGTTATTTTTTTAATTATTATTCTTATTTTTGACAAAGTGTGGTGGAAATAATTGTCAAAAAAAATTTAAAAATTTTTTTAAACTTTATAAAATCCTACATTGTCAACTAAATTATATTAAATTAATAATATAAAAAGCCTAGAACGTGGGCTATTTAATGATATATATATATATATATAATATATGTTTCAAAAGGAATTATATAAAAAGGATATGCTAAAATTTCTAATGAAACAAAAACTAGAAAAGAAACGATATTCAAGACAAAATAATTCTTTTTATATTATAAGCACATATAGTCATGAATAAGGTTATAAATCTGATAACTAGTGAATATTTGATATCAGTCTTAAAGAACTTATGACGCTGTTGAAGCCAGGTTATTTTGTTCTTCGTTCTGCGTAACAGTTTTTTTTTACAAATTTTTTTATAAAATGCATATTTAGCCGCCAAAGTTTAACTAACAATCTAAACCCCCCAAAAATTCAACATTTCGTATACTCTCTGTCCACTTACTTTCATGCATTATTTAACATGCAACTGACGCCTGTC
>JANBOH010000361.1:0-14494 GCA_027478445.1 Coemansia asiatica | reverse complement strand
TTGTTGTCATCTAGAGTCGGGGTGTGAGTTTTTTTCTTGGCTCGGGACCTGTGTGGAGGCGCTGCTGGTTCTGCTGCTGCGGCCGCTGCGGCAGCGCTGAGACTAGTCGACAGGTTCGTGCTCTGCGGCCGACGGTACGGCGATGCCGCGCCAGTGCTGGCCACCGACGAGATAGCGCCAGCGCTAACACGACTACGACGCACACGCGCCGTTGCAGCCGACGGATGCCTTCTACGCGCTGCAGCGCCAAAACCCGGATCATCCGACGTCCTACGTGGATTGCCCGGCACCATCCAGCTAGTAGCAACACCATCAAAGAACCCATGGCAGAACAGCCGCAAACCAAAGAGCTCAACCATGCCCGCCAAAATCTTCTCAACATCTCTGTGCAGCACAGCCAGCAACATCTGCCTTGTCACTGGGGACGCACCCCAGATGGGCCGTGGCACCGCGGGACGCATGGTGGGCGCCCACTCGTCGTCTCTGGTCATCTCGAAGAAATGGCCACGCAGACGCGCAAAAAACGTATACCGCATGCCGCTCTGCGAGTACGCAAAGGCCGTGTGCCCAGCGTCACTGGCCTCCGGCTGGGTTTCCAAAGGCGTGGCAGGCAATGGCTGCAGCCCCGCGTACTGGTGCCAGAGGCCGTCGGTGCCAGCTACCATGCCGGCGAACATCGAGTCGTTGTGCGGGAACACGCCAAACCTCTGCGCGCTGCTCCCATGGCTCACCAGCAAAGCCAGAGCGACGCGCGAATGCGTGGAACGGTCGGTCAGCCAGCACAAAGACAGCACCGTATACGGCTCCTTCGTATCTATGCCATCCACGCACGCCAGCAGAGCATCAGCCAGAGCACCCATAACGACGCTGTGCACGGTGTGTGCGCGCGCAACGGCCATCTCGATGCTCGTGGCATCGAACGAGCCGGCAAACAGCGGCACCACGCACAAGGGCACTGTGGCCTGCACATCACAGAGATACTCGGGCAAAAGCGTCAAAAGGTGGTGAGCCAGAAACCCCGCTTCCCTGCGCCGCCAGTCATCCCTGCTCGCATAATCCAGGCCCAGCGACACCCAGCGGCTGCGCAAGCCCAGGAACCGGTGCCACGAGTGCCCGGCCACCGCCATCAGCTGCATCTGCTCGCGCTGCCCCACGATGCTGTCGTCCGTCGCGTCGCTGTACACGTCAGACCCGAAATCGGTCACCAGAGCTGAACTGGGCGTCTGCATGGCTGAGCTGCCCAGAGACTGCGGCGGCGACCCCAGCACCGTCTGTATTGCGTCGCTTTCCTCAGGCTGCTGCACACGTCGCCTGCCAATATCCGATTGCTCTGCCTCGGAGTCGCCAGCTGCCACCGCGCTCTGCAGCTCGCGGTTCGCCAGGAACCTCCGGTACGCGTCCACCGACGTCTTCCACAGCTCCGGCGCCAACCGTCCAAAAATATCGCAATAATAATTAACGCTCTTCACAGCCACAACATCCGTTCCATTATCCACGCCGTACTGAGCAGCTTCCGGCACAAACGCTGCAAAGATGCCATGGATGCTATCCCTAGTCTTCGGGTTCATCAAACACTTCTCCGCCCTCCTCAATCCACGCGCATCCACGTTCGGCGCCGCCCAGCGAAGCAAATAGCTGTGCGGAGTGAAAAACCTCTGCCTTAGGTTCTGCACTTTGTTGTAGAGTTCCCGCGGCGGTCGCTCGAAGGAAAGCTTGGAGAACCGGGCATCGGGCGCATGGCTTTTGCTGTACGCCTGGGTGCTGTAGTCCGAGGAAATGAATTCGGAGACGAGGATTTCCATTACTTCGCGGGTTTCTGATTCCGTCCAGTTGTTGCGCAGCCAGGAGGAACCGCGTCCTGAGGGTTCCCGGCTGCGGCTGCTTTTTCTGCCCGACGACATGCTAAAAAATATATATATATGATTTGTGTGGATAAGCTGATTAAAATGAAAATGGACCCTTTAATATGTAGATCCTATTATTTTATTCTCTTTTGTATATTGGTTGTTCCTAAATATATAAATAAAAAATGAGCAGAAAATAAAATCGCTTGGGGAAATTAGCCAAAAGTGAAAAATAAAAATAAAACCCTGATAAAGAACACAAAAAAATAAATATCTTTTCTAGAGCAAGACAAGACAAGAATCAATCGACACCATCAGACTCCCTTCAAGTAATAAATAAGGACATGTAAGAAATAGAAGGATGCCAATTGCTAAATAGAAAAAAAAAAGTCAGTACATAGACAGAGTATTTATCAAGCGATGACAATAATTCACCTTTATTCCTATTCAATTGGTTGTCAAAAAAAATATAATTGTTAAAAAACGAAACAAACAAACAAAAGAAAAAGTAAAAAAAAAGGAGGGAAAGGTGGAGTATAACAAACAAACAAAACGAACTTTTTTTTTCTGTTTGAGCATTAGACAAATTGCGTACGTGTGAGTAAAAAAAAGAGAGAAATGTAAACTGGTGCTTTATGTCGGCTAGTTTTCATCCAAAATGAAAAGCACCTTTCATTTTGCTTTTTTTATTTTTATTTTTATTTTTGTCAGCCAGAAACAACAAAAGATAAACAAAGTAACTCGGCTAATAAAATTGCTTGGGTGGGGAAAAAAATGCAAATTTATAAAACATACCAAATGGTTTTTTTTCTGTCGGCAATAGAAACAACTATGCATTCATTAGCTATTCAAAGAATATAAAACAAAAAGTGAACAAAAAAATTACCAACTCTAGAAGAAAAAAAAGTCACAGGAAACTTTTAGCACTTGGTATTTGTTTCCTCAAAACATGAAAGGCCTAGCAATTATTTTCAATTATATCCTATCTTATTAAACGAAAAAAAGGGAGAGGGAGCAAGCCAAGCAATAGATAATGTATTTAAAAATTGATTTTTTTTCCCAAGAAAAATAGCACAAACCAACAAATACTGCTGCTTGTTCTGCATGACCGGTTCTTGGCAAAAAAAAAAAACAAAAAGTAAAAATTGCTGAATAATATTCAAGCTAAAATTACACAGACGGAGTTTACATCCATTGATCAGTGGAAATATATATATATATATAAAAATATATGAAAAGACTGAAAGACTCATCAACATTACAAACTGAAAATAATATAACGAAATAAACAAGAATGTAACTTGTCTTTTTGTTGTTGCCATTAGTGTTGGACACTAACATGAAAATTGTAAATCCATTGTCCACGTCACTCATCTATACCTTGCTCTTTTCTGAGGGGACATTTTGACAAACAAACAAAAAAAAACAGCAATTTTAAAACACAAAAAATGTATTCAATATGTAGAGACTCGAATGGCTTTACATAAATTCATTACTAACCTGAAGGATAATTTTTATGCTGCAGACCAGAGCGAGTAGTGTTTATTTAGAATTTGATAAAACCGGACCGCTCGTTCGAGTGATTATCAGTGGTCTTTTTTTTGGGGAGAAAGGGAGATCGAGCTTAGAGGCTAGTCGATAAGCTCTTAGCAAGGGATAAAAGTGTCGGCACTAGGTGCACAAGAGGAAGAAATGATTTATTTATAAAACCTGGAAACGCCAACAATTATGTAAAAAAAATGGATAAGGGATGTGTAAAACTCTATAGACTAAAGAAAGGTTGTTAGTTACAAAAAAAAGGGTTAAAAAAGTCAAGGAGTAAGCTTCAAAATTAGTGATGAAGAGAAAAAAAGGAACTGTTCTAGCAATGCTGAATTTTTTTTGACAGAATATGTGCAGGCTATTAAGTATTTATCTCTAGCAAAGGGTGACGAGAAAAATGGACCCTTGATGGAAGGCTTGGAGCTGTGGCGGGCTCGCAGAAAAAGAAAGGGCACACTCATTCGCATACAAACGCAACTGCTTGCAAAGGAATCTACTGAGAAAACCAAAAGAATATTTTTTCTGGTCAAATTCCTCCCCCCATCACTACCAGCCAACCAAACAACAACAAGAAAATGAAAATAAAATGCTTGTCGGGCCTTTTTTTGTTGCTGTCGTTGTCTAACAAAAGTATGGGCAGGATTTTGCAAGCAGCTCAAGCATGTGTATCTCTCTATTGCTTGAGATAGTACCTCATAAAATTATTCTTCCAACAGGTTTTTTATTTCTTTTTTGAGTTTACAATTTTTTTTACGCAGCACATTAAAAAAAACCCAACGCACAATCTCGGCAAGAGACTAGGGGGGTAGTGTTGAAGGGATGCGCGATGCACATGAACCATGCATCAAATAGAGAAACAAACAAAACAAGAAAGAAGGGGGATGTGCTGCAAACATAGGGTTGATCATTCGTCCTCCCTGTTTTTTTTCTCTTCCTTTTTTTCACATCGAATGCTTTTTCGTATAAACGTCCTTTTCTCCACTTTTTCCCTGCAAGTGCGGCAAAAATCACTTGCAATTAGCACTAAATAAAAAAGCAGAAAACTCCGTCTTGCTCCACATACCAGACGGCCGAATTTCAAAACCTCCTGCTTGGTTATCGCCCCCCCCCATAGAAAGAGATTACTTGGAAAATCCACTTTTTCTTTATTAAGAAGATGCCAGGTAATTGGCGCGTAAACTAGATAATTCATCCTTTTCCATTCAATTGGCAATTTTGGCTTCCAATAAAGCGGCCATGTTTGCAATTGCAATTGCAAAAAGAAAAAAGTCAAATGGTTGGTGATTTACAAGCAATAAAGTATACCCGCGCCCTGTCATTTCGCAATGTACAAATACAACATCAAAGGGGGTTTTGCTTCACCGTATTTGTCTTGAAGATTCAAATTTTAGGAAGAGCGAGGAGTAGATGGGGCATTGTATAGATAATTTGATGATCGCAAGCAAGAGTGGGCATCAGCAATCTTACACCCTCTTGCTGTTTTGCATTACAAAAAAAACATTCCACAGACATGATTAAAGACATTCAATTCCTTATTCTGCTGATGTTTTTTGCATTTTCCAAATTTTCGTTATGTCTAGATTTAAAGGAAATTTGATATTTTAAAGTTTTTTTTAACGGAAATCGCTTGATGTCAGCAGGTATTTGTTATCTGTCACATTGTAATAATAAAAGATTATCCACAAATAAAACAAAAAGGTGAGATTCCAAAAGAGGGAATTACTTTCTACCGAACCAAATAAAAATTCAGGTTTTACCATAAATAAAAAAAACCATTATTCTTGTTTAATAAGTCTGGTAAGCTCGGTTGAAATATTTTCTAAAAATAAAACATGTAAACCAAAATAACTGCTTGCAGAAATTTGCAAGTACCGACCTTGTTCCATGGCTTATCAAGAGCAATAAAAAAAACTATGTCATTTAAATTTAATGTATGTTTTAAAACATTTTTATTTTCTGAAATTTGGGCTTCCGTTTCGTTTTTAAAAAAAAAATAAACAAATCAAGAGAGAATAAAATAATAAAGCACTATATTCCATAAAAAATCTACCGAATTTCTTTTATAAAACAAATAGTTCATCCAGAATCGGAACCAGAAAAAGAAAAAAAATCAAATGTAAATCCACAAATGCGGTAGATGAATGTACACACACGGTTTTTGTTATTGGAATCTTGGCTAACGGCTTTCGGTGTCCGCACATTGCTACTGATATCTGAGCCAAGTGATTTGCAAAGAACGACATACAAGGTTCTGGGAGTATTTTGTTTCAAATCGAAATAATTGGTAAAATATTTAACTTGACACATAAAAAATATTCAAGATTAAATCGCATGTTATTTTTATTACCATTTTTACTCAGAAAAAGATCAGCATTGTCTTTGCATTTGGTTTGCATTAATTAAAACATGAAGAAAAAATAGTTTAAGCATTTTTTGGGCAATTATCAGTTTTGGGTAAATTGTCCAAATGATCTGCGTTGCAAGACCTGCTCACGAGATTCCATATAGAAAAAATAGCCGAATCGCTACCAAAGAAAAAAGACCAAGCTACCGGGATAGACCGTAGATCTATAAAGGATGGCTATTATTTTGTACTTTAAAAACCATTCACATAAGATATCAACTGTTGTGAAGCACTATTGATACGGTTAATTTTCTACGTATTTTTTGTTTGCAAAGAAAGCATTTGCTGATTGAAAAAGGAATGCTTTTGTTTTCATCCGTTGCGATGGATAAAGTATGTAGATTGTCGGCCAAACGTAGATCAACTACTATTACTTTAGTTTTCTGTATCTGACTTTACCAGTTTTTTATTTTTGGAGAATAGAAAGCTCAAAAGATCGGTAAAAATATTGTATTTTTAAAGCAGTTTCAGTGATTTCTTATGCTTTGTTTCTACGATTTGTTTAATTCAAATCATTTGACTAAATCAGAACAATAATGGAAAAGAAACTTGCAAAAAAAATCAGCGTTTTTGGAGTTTGTGGACAATTGTCCTGACATACCATTCTATGACCGAGTATCCCAAACACTGTAACAGATGATAAAGATAATTCTAGAATAAGCACAATTTCGTTATTCCTATTGCGTTATATTATTATTCTCATCTGATCCTTAAGGATTTCGTGATTTTTTTTCCTATAAAAGCTGTACCAACAATGCATTTAGCTTTTTTTTCTGCATTAATGGATCTTGATTTTGTGGTACATACAATCATTCAACCGATGTTATTGCAGAAACATAAAGCAGAGGATTCAGCAACCAGCAAAAATTTTTTTATTTGGGGAAAAATGTCTAATTTTTTAATTGTTAGAGTAAAAACCAAGTCCGAGTGTATGCATGTAAAAAATAAAAAGTTTTAAAGATATACATCATGTTGATTTTTTTTACAAGTCGCTTTGTTTAAAGCCACCTTTTTACAATAGTGTTTTAGACTCTCGCTTTATTATAATTGTATAAACAATTCTACGAAAAAAAAAAGAAAAATATATTTTTTAATTGTTCCTTGTCAAAACTCAAAGCTCATATGATGTAGAAAGGGTTTGCTCTTTGCGCAGCCATGGCTATTCCATTCAGGAAACAATACAGAAAAAAAGAAATCACGCCTTTAAATTTTGCAAAACACAAACAAAGTGTCAGAACATAGAGATGTTTTTGTAGATATTATTGGTATTATAAAAATAATTTAATATTTTTTTTTGCAAATTAGCTTATTATCTAAAAATTAGTAAAATACAAAGCAGTCAGTGTGTCTATTTATATTTGGCATGTTTTGTATATTTAAATATTATAAAAAAGCTAATAGCAAATAAGTTCTCAAGTTGGTGTCAATAGGATAAAACAAAGACGCATTTTTAATCAATAATTTAATAAATCAATAAATGGGTTTTTGCGCCATATGTGACACTATTGATTGACTTTTATATTTAAACATTTGGTTTTTTCCTTGCTTATATATCTTTTTTGTTAAAAAAAACTCTTTTATATATATTTATTTATAAACGCTATTGGTGCTCTTTATCATTTTAGCAAAATAAAACATGACACCAAAATTAACAGTCATCCTTTTGTTTAAACATAAAAAAAAGAAATCGCAAATAAAAGTATTCTTTATATTACCAAGTGTTTTTTGTTGGTAAAACATATTTAAGCAGCTGAAAATGTCCTTGACATCAAGGTATCATGAAAAAATTATTTATCTCTCAACTCTGCATTATATTTGGCATCGTTATTACATTATATTATATTTTTTATTATATTGCATTAAGGCATATTATCATTATTCATTTAACCACTTGTTTATTATTCATACCTTGAAATTAATTTTTCTCAATCATGTATACAAATCCCAAACATATTTTTACCGAAACTACAAAGTTTCGCATCTTGGTTGTAATGTTTAAGCACTACACTTTAGATAACAATGGGATATCTATGCTAGCCAATCCCAGCAGCGGCTCATTTCAACAGCTCATGGGCAACATTATCGTTTACCAGCCGGATCTTAAAGAGCTGGGCGATTCGCTGAGAGGCATTCTTGAGTCGTTTGTTAGCAATCAAAACTCTCGCCTATTCTGCGCCTTGGCTGATTTGTTTGAGTGGTACAGAGCTGGAATGAGCTACAGTATCTTGCAGCTTACAAAAAAGCACATTAACAGCATATTCAAGAGACCACCTTACGAAGAGCGGCCATACACTCAAGAACTGACATATGCCCAGCGGCTAATCATGATCTATCATGTCCTGAACTGCGAGCCATGGGACACGCTGATGCAAGCCTACGACTCGCTGTATCAAAGTTTGCATAACAAGCCGTGGCAAAACAAGTCCAAGTTTTTACGCGCTGATGGAGCTCGTTCCACTGTTGCTGCTGCCTCATACAGGATCATCGAGGAGTGTAACAAAACAGTGTTCACTCCGCAGCTGTTTACAATGGATCCAAGGTTGCTTGGCATATTCCCACCAACAAGTAGCATATTATCCAAAGACACGGTCAGAGACGGAAGAGTATCCAAGCGCCGCTCGATTTCGAGTATAAGCAAGACCAAGAACACAAAGGCTGTAAAATTTTTTGGACAGGGAAAGCCGCGAAGCATATCCTTGGCAAGCGCAAGCGAGGGACAGAGTACTGGATTTTACGGGCTATCAGCAAATAATATGTTTCCACTGGTTCCTTGCGCTTCGGTTGGACCCAGCTGGATTGGCCAGCAATTGAATAGCTCGTTTGTGCCTAGAAATGAAAACGCTGATCCTTGCCAAACAATGGCTTCCTTGATTGCTCAGAGCACACCGTTTCCGCTAATTGACAGCAGCCAGAGTACTCAGCAGACCTTTGACAGCTCTTTTTATTCAGCAGATACTTTGACAACCTCGCTCAATAGTCAGACAAGCTTTAGCCAGACGCAGCAGGATCAGCAACAGCAGAATCAGCTGTTCTACTCATCTCAGGAATTGCCGCTGCCAATTTACCATGGAACGGCAGCGTTTCAGCAGTCGCCGCTGGGAATATTTAGAGCAAATCTAGATATGATACATGCGTTAAACTTTGCAAATCCACGGGCTTCAACAGCCGATAATTTGTCAGTTAATTCTCTTGTGTCGCTACCCACGCAACAGCCATTGGAAAATGTAGATATACCCTTAGTGACAAACGAAACATTGCTTGCATTATCAGAACAGCTAAGTCACCCTGGACATAGCCTTCTCAGCAGCAACAGCAGCAACTGTAGCAGCAACAGTGGATATACGGTGCCGCCATGTACATCATCTTGCTCTTCGCAGGATACGGTTGTTGCACAAAACTCGCTAGCAATGTCTAATACTAGTAGCAATACTCCAGATAACAACAAAGATAGGATACAACAGCAAGCGTCTCTTATCAGCACTACTGCGACCCAGAGTTCTGAAAAATAAACAAGACGACATCTTATATTTGCAAATTCATTCGTTCATTTATTCATTCATTTATTTTTTTTCAAAAAAAAAAAATTCTTATGAGAAATAAATATATTAAAAATACCCTAGATTGAATGTTTGTTCAACTTGGCCATTCCAGCCATTTCTTTGCTTTAACCTTCGCTTTTGGCAAAGATCTTTTCAAAAACTTGAATAAATGTCTCTGGAGTCTCTGCGCCAGAGATTCCATATCGATCATTGATGATATAGAAGGGAACGCCGGAAATACCCAGTCTTTGATTATTCTTTATTTTCTGCTTTACAGAGTCAATACCATCATCAGATTCGAGATACCTTCTGGTCTTTTCCTTATCCAGACCGCCATCTGCTGCAGCGTTTAAAAGAACGTCCATCTGACCGATATCCTGCTCAAGTTCAAAGTATCTCTTCAGTATAGAAGAAACAATCTTTTCCTCAGTCTCGCTGCCTTCTAGCCGAGCAAAGTCAACAAGGCGATGCGAGTTCAAAGTATTGGACATCTTGCCGCCGAATTTAAAATCAATGCCCTCCTCTTTGCCGACAGCCTGAAGGCGCTCTTGCATGGTCGTTACTCTGTCTCCAAACTTTTTCCGATAGACCTCCTCTTTGCTCAAACCATCGCCCATCGCTGAATCTAGCTGGAAAGGCATATAATCGATAGTTGCCTCAAAGTCGGGCCACTTGTATTTTGCCATCGAAATGGCCTTTTCAATCCGACGCTTGCCAACATAGCACCACGGGCAGATAGTATCCAGGACCACGCTTATATGTAAAGAACGAGCTGATGCCATTGTAGAAATAAAGAAAGTATATAAAAATAAATTTTTTTGAGAAAAGAGAGAAAAACAAAGCGTGTCAAGATTGGGTGTTAAAATGGTGTCGTCACTCTCTTATAAAGATAAATTTATTTGGTAATTTATAATCGTCATGGAAGCCTCTCAAACGTGATTTAAGAAAAGCGGTATTTTGGGATTTTTCTTTTTGCTGACAAATCGTTTTTTTTTCTCTATTGAGAACGCATAAAAATGCACGAGTTTACTTTTCATTTTAAATTTATCTGTGAAAGCTGAAAAGACTTGATTTGATATCCTTTTAATTGAAGTATTTTAGTGAATTAAATCATCTAGAATTAACTGCAGTTTTTAAAAAAATAAAAAATTCTTGCTAAAACATACACCCACATGTTACACATTTGAGTCCAAGTTGAATGTATCCCTTGCACCATTTACTCTCAAAACAGGTTTTATTCATTAAATACTGCTTTGTTCTTTTTTATTTCTTTGTTTTTTCTGATGGCTTGCGTTATACAAGATAAATGTTTTCTTATTTTACGCGTGTCAGTGCACTTTTTTTTACTTACTAATTGTTTTTCCTGTTTCAGTAAAAAAAAGCATTATCGAATATCTAATTGAGCAATGTTTTATTTTGTTAGCAAAAAAAGCGAGAAGAATCATCAGCTCAAGATATCCTGATTCCCAAGGCTGCAAAAAAAAAGAACACAGAGATAGTCTAAACAAAAATTTATTTCAAAAATAAATAAGTAAATAAAAAGCTTCTACGGATCTTCGGCATGCCTAATCTTACTGCATCGCCAAACTACATGCATGCAATTAATACCTAGCTGATAACATCTCTAACAATAATTAAATAAAAGGGTTTCCTTTTTGTTTATTTCTGCTTGTAACAATGAAAATGATATAGTATAAACTCGGATATCCTTTATTTTTATTTTAAATGACATCAATTTCAAAGAAAAACACAAATGCATTACAAGATAAACAGGTAAATCGTTAATACATTAACAGTGTACCTGGTTTAAAAAACCAATTCAAAGAAAATTGTCTAGATAACCGTCAGCAAAAAAAAGATATTTCTGTGTTTCCAATAAACTTTCAATAGACATTTGTCGAAACATAAACACAAAGTTGCGCACAAAATTATATCAATGTCAACTATACATTGTTCAAGCTGTTAAAATTGATCAATAAAGCAACGAATAATTCAATAAAAAAGTTGCAACTAATTAAGTAAAGATATTCTGGCAGCACATAAACGCAAATTTATGTATGTCAATGCTGTAGAAATTAAACGAGCATAAACGACAGTTTAACCAAATTTATGTGAGAAAATATTTTATTTGTCAATTTTTGAGCTAAACAATGACCAATCAATCAAAAAAGATAAAAAGTATGGTTAAAAAAGGATATCTGAACAATTTCAAACATAAATTAACAAATTTACAGCATGCATATTCAGACGCACACATACAAAAAATTACCAACCAAAATTTTTGAAGAGCTATGTCACTCTTATTATTTATTTTTACACAGACTCGCCAAAAAAATAATAGATTATACCGCTTGAACATTTATTTTGGAATCTATGGAATCCACATTGTTTTAATTTTTTTATGCAGTGTAATGTATCAAGCACATGTCTTAAGGCGAGTAAAGCAACTTGCATGCTGTCATCTAGTCAGTTGCCAATAAAAAAATAAGCACAATACTAGAAAAAAATAACACAATGTTTACTATTAGCAGGATTGAAAACAATGATAAGCTATATTGTAAAATAAAATATAAAACGTGAAACGTGATTGAAAACAAATATACATCATATTTTTGAGCTTTTAATGTATATTTGTAAAAAAAACATATAAAAACAATATTATCTTTCTAACAACAAAAATAACAAGTTACTGGCCGACAAATAGTCTTAAGCAAGTACATGTCCGAGATTTTTAAATTAAGTTGTATTGCCTTGGACTCGCAGAAATAAAAATTAAAAACGATGAATATTATTGAAATAAAATTTAAAAAAATTATATATATGTGGAGGGGGTGTGTGGGAGCTAAATTTTTTAATAAAAAACATTGAACAATATGCGCATGTCTAAGTTTTTTGTTTTGGTTTTGCTATTTTCGTTTTCGTCATTAAAAACCTGTATATGTTGGTTATGATGCATAGATTTTAAATATGGAAAAAAAAGAATAGCTTGATTTTTGTTATTTTGTATTTGCATTTCAAAATAAATAAATAAAAAAAGAGATAAGCTGCAAGCCACTAATCCAGTTTTAAAAAAATTAGAAAAATGTTTATTTTTTGAATAATAAAGGTAAAATAAAAAAACACATGTAAAAACTGCAAAACAATGAAAAAAAAAACAATAGTAAACAGAATGATCTTTTTCTTTTCTTCTGCTATTAAAAATATAAACAATAAAAATTATAATTGTCACATAGATCTTTTTTAAATAACTGTATACGTTGTTTATTCCTTTTCTCTGCGTTTATGCACGTATGGCTAGCAAGTGGATGGAAAAAAAGTGGGAAAATAGACAACCTTTTAATTGTCGAACGACCCAAAAACGATTGAAAACAACTACAAAAACGAATAGGTAAAGACATGTATCTTGACAAAATAAAAGAAATGCAATAAAAGTTCCAAACAATTTTTATTTATATGATTCATTATCCAATAAGCCGCGGAGGAAATAAAAACAAATAAATGCAGGTGTTTTGTATACATTACATCGTTTTAAAGGAAATAGGCTTGTATTGCGGAGAAAATCTTTACGAAAAAACACGTTTAACGAGTTTTTTATTCTTTGAGCAAAAAGAGCATATAAAAAAGTCACTTTCGATACTTGTGTATGTGTATATATTTGATTTGGGGTTTTTTTCTTCTAAACATGCTTAACAGCTGATTAAACTTGGTTTTAGCCAATTAAGATTTTTCTGTAGATTTTACATATATATATATATATATGCCAGGCACATATACTTTAATGAAAGATTATTTCTATTTGCTAGGATTAGACCCCAAAGAAATCGTCTTGCGCATATTAAAAAAAGTATAGTAGCAGCTGACTTTGCGTAAATGAAATACAAAAAAGGTGCTTTTTTCACAATAGATTTTGGATTCTAAAATACTATTTTATTTTATTCAATTGGTTTTTTTTTCATATTGCTTTCCAAGGCTTGACGTGAAAAAAGAAAGGGTTCGACACAACAAAAATAGGTAAAGAAGGAATCAAAAAAAATTATTTGACAACGACAGGGATTGACATCCTGCGCATTTCAAACACAAAATTTTTCTGTCTTGCCTATCCCGCAGCAATGTAAGCAGCTGGGAAAAAAGAAGAAAAAAAGGAAACCCGAAACATGTCTGGTTTTTCAAGCAAGCAAGAGTTGCCAAGCAAACCAGTATACTAAAAAAAAGACGTAATGATCAACAGATTTTAGGCATAACAGAAACGCAATGGACCGAATGAGGCGTCCAGCATAAACAAATAATGTTATGTAATTGTTTACACACTCAATGCCAAAGTCAGCACAGCTCACACATATATACAAAAAACAAAACAAAACAGAACAAACAGAGCGGGACGGAGCGGAGCAACCGGGGAATAAAAGACAATGGAAGGAATGGCACCAATTCTTGCATATCACAAAACAACAGCCGTGATCTGATTTATCAACTCTGCCCGATGCCTGGGAAGAAAAAAGCAAAAAAGCAAACAAGTAAAAAAAAATTAAAACGAGGTCTTGCCCAGTCGTAGAATTTATTCAGTCACATTTGTACATGAACAATTAGAGGCAGTTGATATGCACTATGACATTTTTATATGATGACGGAGCATTGTTCCATTTTCTGCAAGTAAATTTTTCAAGCACTTTTATTTTTTTTTCCATGCGAACGAACTTGTTTTTGGTGTCTTTACTGCCACACCAGTCAAAAAAAATAACAATCAAAGAAACGAAAGCTTGACTCTATTAAAAAAACACATACACACACAAGCTAGAAAGCGCGTTGGGGAAAAGGAAAGGTGAATAACCAATTAATGGATTTTGACAAATAAAAAATTTTATGGTTGTTTACATAACCTACACGTCCCCTCCCCACTTGTCTTATCCACGTTTTTTCTGCATTTCTTTTTTTTGTAGGTATTTTCTATAATCAATGAAAAAAAAAGTGTACGGAAAAAAAAAGAAAAAGATGGTGTCACTGGCACAGAAATCACATTGTTTATTGGATGATGATCTGTTGTCGGAAACAGCGATAGACAAAAAAGAAAACACGTATTAAAGTGGAAAAAATAAAAAGTTGGGCTGATGCTGACTTTCCGATACATGGATCTGGCGGGCAGTAGTGGTAAGTTTATATTTTTTTTT
>JANBOH010000360.1:0-14559 GCA_027478445.1 Coemansia asiatica | reverse complement strand
ATATATAAATAGTTCGTTTATTTATTTATTTTTTAGCTTGGTCCAGATTAAACAAAGCAACCGAGTCGGGCTAGATCACAGCGTCGTTATCCTCAGCGTATCAATAAAAAAGTGTATGTATATATATTTTTTGGATTGTTAGTCTAGAAACCCTTTTAAACTCGTTATAATAAGAAAAAAAAAGACTGAAAATTGTAAGTGTAAAAAAAAAGATTAAGAGTGATAACTATAAAAAGTGAAAAGGTGTAAAAGAGAAATACAACAAGAGGTCAGGTTATATGCAAGCTTGAGTAAAAATAAAAATAAAAATAAAAATAAAAAATTAAAGCTCGAAATATTAATTGTTTCACGTTTATCTGTTTTTTTTTTGTTCTTTTAAGCAAACAGATTTCATGAAAAAAAAATTTTTTTTATAAAGAACAGGGATATGATAAAAGAAAAAATGGTTGTCTATAAGAAAAATCCCGCGCTCCTTGAAGAAAAAGTAAAAAGCGCTTCTTGTTAACACACATAAAAAATAAAAAAAAAGTGTTAGGGTTTAATTCCCCACTCTGTTGTCGAGCTTTATTTTTGCTCCTTGTTCAAATAAAGAAATAAAAATAAATGACGTTTAGCCCAGAACAAACTCGATTGTTACACATTCTTCTACCACAGAGCAAATAGCATATTAGAGAATTAAAGAGTAGCAAAGTCTGGGCCATAGGACTCCTCCAGCAGACATTAAAAAAAATTAAAATAAAAAAAACATATCAGTCGCCTATTAGTTGTTGCAATCTTGCCAATGTTTTTTTTTCTACTTCCATCTTTTTAAAAACCAGACGAGATTTTAAAACAAATGGCAATAAAGAAAAAAAAAAAAAACAAAAAAGGACATGACTTCATTTCATCGGTATCTATCTGTTTCTTGCATCCTGCTGACGCAACTGCTGCTGCTGTCGCAACTCCAGCACCAGCGAGCGAATACGCTTGCGCATGCAGTGTGGATACTCGATATCCTCGACAGTCACCTGCCAAAAGTTCTTTGAAAGCCCGGCCTTTTCCAGCATATCGACCTCCAGCTTCAGCCGCTCTTCCCTTGATCTGCCACCGCTGGACACGCAGCCAGAGCCCGCATTTTTGCACTCCGACGATCGCCCATATCCGCCGTCCAGCCCGCCGCCCTTGAGAATCGGCTCTGGCTCTTTGGTATAAAAGTCGTTGCCAGGGCTTCTGTAGAACATCTCAAACGGGCTTTGGAAGCCGGAAAAAGGCTGGCCGAACCGCGGCATAAGCAGGTCGCTGACCATCGCCCGCCCCGGCAGCGTTGCATGTGGGGACATCCCGCTAGCTACAGCTGCTGCTGTGTTCGAGGCAGCGCGAACAGTCGCGCCGGCAGAGGGATTGGTGCACCTGCGATACGGAAGTGAGCTGGACGCTGTTTGCTGAGTTCGAGCTGCAATGTCCTGGTCAAAGTCTCTGGCGCTGTTGAATCTGTCATACGCATTGGCCATCTCCATGCGCTCGTTAAATTGCTGTTGCTGACGCTGCTGATGTTGCTGCTGCTGATGTTGCTGATGTTGCTGCCTATGTCGCAGCTTGGCTGCTTCAACAGATGGTGGCTCTGTCACTCTGGTACTTCTTGGAACACGCTCCTCATGCCTGCTACTTCTTCTTGTCTTTTTCAAATGGTTGATATATCTACGCGCCAACTCCTCTGCAATTGCCAGCACATATACGCCGCAGTCATAGTCATTGTTCTGCTGTGGTGTCTGCATGGACTTGAAGTAAAACCCATCCTTCATCTTCGGCTCCAAGACCCTGAGAAACCTGCCTGCAGCTCGCTCTGCAAAATCGCGATTATGCTTGTTAATAGAGTCATAGTGATAAAACGTCCGGGTCAACCGACAATACACCAGGAGCGACCAATGGCTGCGATGGTTGAGCGGAATAAGCATCAAGTGTCTCTTGCTGCCCAGCTCTTGCGACAGCTGCTTCGAGATTTTATCTGTCACCTGTGCGCTTTCAGCATTGGCTATGCGATACGACGTATATGTGCCCAGAAACAAAACTGATGGCTCCAAGTAGAACTCGCGGCGCTCGAGAAACGTCCAGTAAAAGTTTATAATCTCTCCTGTCAGCCAGCCCTCTGGCTGCAATGACTCGTAGTCGGAATTGCGCACTTCTGCATTTTCAAAGTCTAACACGACAAAGTCTGAGCCCATCACAAATATAAAGAGAGAAAGATATATATATGATAAATATAGGTAAAGTGACAAGATGCGTAATAAAAATGTGACAGTGTCTGTTCAGTGCTACTCTACGCGACGGTAAACAAGAAAAATAAAAAAGGTAACGAAAACAATGGGAAAAAAAAGGGAGGACATGCAAGCAAGAGCCAAGTGATCCACTTGTCCCCTTTCTTTTTAGGTGTCTTACTGATTTTTCCTTCTTTTCTGTTTCCAAAAAAAAAAAAAAAATAGAGTATAAAACAAGAAATCCTGTGTGGGATTTCTCTCTTTCTCTGCATAAAAAGCGAGAAATAGTGTCTTTAATTTTTTTCTACAATATTTTGTGCAAAGCAAACAAAACAAGCGACAATATGGACAAACATTGAATAATAAAAAAATATAGAACGTGAGACATTGTTCAGTTTGTTTTTTTTTTATACAGGGTCATTGCCACTTACACCCCATTCGGTATTTTTTGCTAATGAACTTTTCCGAAACTGATAAATGTTGGGATTATCTACTTTTGCAAGCAGCCTCTAAACTCAAGCTGACAAAAAAAAAAGTAAAAACTCTAATAGGGTTCATTTAAAAATTTTGATTAATATCTTTTCAAATATGTAATTTTTTTTTCTTAAAATCTAGATCTACTGCTGGAAAGACTTTACTATATCGCGCAGCGCAGGGTCATCTATGAATTTCTCAATAGAGACATCATCGCCAAGTCCCTTGCGACGCCTTGTTTTCAGCATAAAATCCCTTGCCAGCTGCTGTCCCGAAGATGGCTCCAATGGACGCAAGCTCACATCCTTGTCCAGAGGGTCGCCAGGCACAACTTGCCAATGATCAAAGTGATGTTGGCAGAAGGCTCTGCCCTGCGTATAGATGCGCAAGTCAGTTTCAAAACCGCTGGCATCAATTGTCGGGATAAGCGCACTAATGGTATACATCGAGGAACCCGATTTGGGTGTGTCTTGAGTGACATGTCCGCGGCGACGAGCAAGCACAGTGTAGACCGCAGACACGCAGTCGGCAGGCGCCTGGATCTCGACAATGTTGACGGGCTCCATCAAGCGAGGCTCGGCCGTCAAGAAGCCAGCATAGCAGACGCGGCGAGCAGCTGGGACAATTTGACCTGCACCACGATGAACTACCGAGTCAGCTAGCGTGGCATCAAGGATGCGGAACCGTGTTGCACGCATAGGCTCGTCACATAGCGGTCCCTCGCGAGTAGCCCACTGGAATCCCTGCCGGACAGCATCGCGCACAGAGCGGAGCCTTGTCTTGTCTGTCTCTGAAGGAAGAGTGTCATCGGAGAGCATATTGGGACCATAGGTGCCAGGACCAAATGCCCAGATCGAGCGAGCTGCTAAAATGTCCCAGTCATGGTTGGCTTCAAAGAACTGAGCAGTTTGACGCGCTGACCACTGTGGATCGATAACACCAGACTCGATATCATTTACCACCTGCTGCTCCAGGGGCTCTGCAATGACAGTGAGTCTGTTCTTGTGATTGGGCGAGTCGGCAAATACGCGAACAGTAGATGTCTCTGAGACACACTCTCGAAAAGACACAACAGGGTCAGCTACACGAATCTCAATTTCAGCAAATACATGCCGAAGATCATGCAAAACGCAGTCTAGGTACAGTTCGCCAGATCCAAGCACCACATGCTCGCCACTTTCCTCGACCCTTGTCTGCGACAGAGGATAGGTTTTGCCTATGCCACGCAGACCGTGAAGCAGGCGTGGCAGCTCAGAGGGCACAGCAGGCTCAACAGCAATCCGCACCACAGCTGCTGGCACAGGCAATGGTCTAACTGCTGCCATGATCTTGCCATCGCTGCCGACAATGGTAGCTGTTTTGGCAATTGATGAGTCGACGCCTCCCAGAAGCACCCATGACCCAGCAGACAAGCCAGAGACATCGATGCAGTACCGAGCACAGGAAAGCCACAGGCCATTGACCGTGGCAAGTGCTGCATCTTCTTCGTCTGCGTCCATCTCGGGATCAGAAAAGCTTTCTCCAAGCACTTTTACATCCATGCCATTACTAACTGTGCCGCTAAGAATGCGACCCAATACATAGAAGCTCTGCCCATCTGATGCCGCAATCTGCTTGGCAACAGCGATAACCAGTGGCCCCGCTGCATCGCACACACGTACTGCCTCTGCCAAAAGAGAAGAGCCATCGGCACAAAGACGCTTGGCTGTATCTTGGGCATTGTCGATGGGCGAGGGAAGCTGCTGCGAGCACATATCTACAAGCCCAGAGGGCGGGCCAAAAAACTGGCCAAGCACCCGTCGGAGCAAGAGACGAGCATTTAGCTCATAGTCAGATGAGCGGAGGTGAACTCCCAAGGCCCTGAGCACAGGACGCAGCGCAGGAGCGTCTTCGCCAGTGACATGCGCAAATATCTTGTATAGCGGCTCTAAAACAAAATGCACAAACGAGCGAGGCGCCTTTGGATCGATCTTTTTGCGAATAAAAGTGCGCCTCTGCGCGCTGTAGTAGATGTCCCCCCACAACCGCTTTGCCAGGTCCCGCGGATCGACAGCCTGCGACCAGCGACGAGTATACTGGCGAGCAAAGGAGTCTAGAGTAAAGCACCAGCCATATGATCCAGACGAAAAGCACACGTTGCCAAGCTCTGGAGAAATGCGTCCGTGGTCTCCATGCGGGCTAGATGCAATTGCAGAGTTCACCTCCTCAATTGTAAGTCGCAGCTTGTAGTATGCGTCTGCGGGTGGCAGTTTCAGCTCAAGGATCAAGCGATCTACTTTGGTGATTACCAATGCCATCTTTAGTCCCTCACGTAACGCTGTGGCGATTGCGCGTCGTGTCCCAGACATGACGCCCTCGACTGCGTCGACAGCCAAAATCACGCCGTCAGCTAGCCGCAGTCCAGCTTCTACCTCGTCAAAGAAGTCTGCATGCCCAGGCGTATCGACTATGTTCAGTGCCCAGCTCTTTTCGCGTGAATCCTGCACTACCATCGACATTGCCGAAGACTTAAGGCTGACTCCGCGCTGCCTTTCTAGCTGCAGCGTATCTGTAAATCCAAATGCCTTTTGGTTCGGCTTTGCCATCTTGACCATGGGCGTTCCTATTGGTACAGCCAGATCCCACTCCTTCCATTCGTGTGTCGATGCTACTAGCAGATCGACAAGTGTGGTCTTCCCATGATGCAAATGTCCGACAACAGCTACACTGCGCACAAAGCCAGAGTGTCCCAGCAGATCAACCAAAAACTCCTTCGAATAAGTGGTCCTTGGCAAGCCGTCCTCGTCACCCACAGTAAACTTTCGCGTTTTGATTGGTGCTATGATGGGCTCGTTCAACGCCTGCGTGTCTTCCTCCTGAACCAAAACCTCGACATCGGGCCCAAAGACGTCTTCAGCAGAGGGATAAAAGCTTTTGTCCTCGTGCAGAACAATCTGGTTTTGCTGGATCTGGGGCGAATGCTGAGCGATATCTACGCGCCGCATCATAGCCATTAGATTCTGCGCCTTTTCTTCAGGATCGTCGCTGCTGCGAGGTCCTGTGTCCCGCAGCGACTCGTCCTCTTGCTCATGCTCTGCATATTCAATCTCCTCTTCTCCTTCAGAAGAAGAAGAGTCTAGCTCTGCACCAATGTAGTTTCCAAACTCGTCGTAGTTTGAATCGTCCATTATTCTAGTATACAAAAAGGAAAAAGTGCTAATTCAAAGCCTTTTAAACAGGTATATTAAACTAGTCAACTGTTGCCAAAATTCTAAAACAAGAAAACGATTAAGAACAAGAGTAAAAAATATTAATTATGATAAACTTTGTGAATGTGTGTGCGTGTGTGTGGTTTTTTTTACGTGTTTTTTTCGTTTTCATTGTTTGCAGCATTAAGGAAAATAAAAAATCAAAAATCAGGTTTGTGATTTAATCTGCGATGACGCGGTTGATCAAGGATCCTGCTTGCGTGTGCTTTGCTATGTCTGGCTGATGGAAAATGAAGAAGCTCTTAAAAGCTATATTTTGAGAGAAGGAAGAATATATTGCAATTAAACACCTCTTTACTTTACACTTCCTGTTTCTTTTTTTTCATTTTGTCTTTTTTTGTCAGTTTTAAATAATCAACAAGAAAAATATATATTTCAGTCTTAAAATTTTATTTTTTTTATTTCAATCATGTCTGCCGAAGTCGAAGCTCTTACCTCTGCTAGCAGTCTAATCTCTCTGCTCGACGAAGAAGAACGCGAGCTTCAGTACTATGGGCTTGCGCAGCTGAATGCTGTGACAGACAGATTCTGGACAGAGATCTCAGACTCGATTTCAAAAATTGAAATACTATACGAAGATGAGTCATTCGAGCATCGCCAGCTCGCTGCTCTGGTCGCTTCCAAGATTTACTTCTACCTCGGCGAATTCGACGATGCACTTTCGTTTGCCCTGGGCGCAGGCGAGCTGTTCTCGCTAGCAGACTCGTCGAAATATGTAGAGACCATGGTCAATCATGCCATTGACAACTATATCAAGCTACGGTCATCTGGCTCGCATGTTGATGCTAGACTCGAGGCAGTTGTGGAGCGAATGATCGAGAGCTGCTTTTCGACTAAGGAGTATGCGCAGGTCATTGGCATTGCCCTCGAGTCGCAGAGGCTGGATGTTTTAGAGCGCGCGCTGCTCAGCGGCGATACCAAGCAGCTGCTGGCATATGTCCAGAACGACTGCGTTGACCTTATCAGCAGCATCCACCTGCAGACGCAGGTCCAGGAGCTGCTGGTTAAAGTACATATGCGTTTTGATGAGCCTGAGTATGAGGCTATCTGCTTGTGCTTGTCCAAGCTTAGCAAACCCGAGAGGACTGCTGAGATTCTGAATCTGCTTATCAAGGACGAGACCAATGCAGACCGTATTCTTTCTGCTTATCAGATTGCATTTGATCTAGATGCCAACGCTACACAAGAGTTTACCAAGGCCGTTATTGCTCAGCTCGATTCGCAGCAGAATGTCCAACAGAAAAAAGAAGAACAAGAAGAAGAAGCAGAGGAAAGCTCAGTGGTTTCCAAGGTAAAGGCTATTCTCAGCGGTGACGAGACGCTCAAACTGCACCTCGACTTCCTCTTCCAGAACAACAAGACCGACTTGAATATCCTTAATCGCTCGTGCAAGCTGATGGACTCGCGAGTATCGATTGCGCACAACGCGATAACATTTGCTAATGCATTCATGCATGCTGGCACCACGGTCGACAACTTTTTACGCGACAACCTGGAGTGGCTGTCCCGTGCTAGCAGCTGGTCCAAGTTCTCTGCCACTGCAGCCCTGGGTGTCATTCATCGGGGCCAGATCAAGCATGGATTCGATCTTTTGCAGCCTTATCTGCCTATGGACACTACATCTGCCTCGCCTTTTAGCGAGGGCGGTGCTTTCTTTGCACTTGGGCTGATCCATGCCTGCCACGGCTCCGAAAAGGTCATTGCATATCTGCAGGATGCGTTGGTGACATACCAGGGCCAGAACGCAGAGATTCTGCAGCACGGCGCATGCCTTGGCCTTGGTACAGCTGGCATGGGCTCTGGAAGCGAGGAGATGACTCGTGCCTTGCTCACGGTTCTTTATTCTGACAGCGCTATCTCTGGCGAAGCAGCAGCTTTGGCACTTGGTCTGGTCATGATGGGCACTAACCACGAGGCGACTCTCAAGGACATGCTACTTTATGCCAAAGAGACTGTTCACGAGAAGATTATTCGTGCTCTGTCGACTGGCATTGGGCTTGTAATGTTTGGCCGCAAGCAAGAAGCAGATCCTCTTATTGAGCGTCTGCTTGAGGAGGAGGATCCGCTTCTGAGACTGGGCGCCGTGCATACTATCACTATGGCCTACTGCGGCACCGGTGACAACAACGCTATCCGCAAGCTGCTGCATCTTGCTGTCTCCGATGTAAAGGATGATATTCGTCGTGCAGCTGTCACGGGCCTGGGCTTTATTCTTCTGCGTAGCCCCGAGCAAGTGCCTCGCATGGTAGAGCTTCTCTCTGAGAGCTACAACCCGCATGTCCGTGTGGGCTCTGCGCTGGCACTGGGTATTTCGTGTGCCGGCACTGGCAGCAAAGCAGCTATTGCGATTCTTGAGCCCATGCTTAAGGATGCCGTTGACTTTGTCGTCGAGGGCGCATCGATTGCACTGGCCTTTATCCTGATCCAGCAGAATGACACTTATGAGTCCAAAGTCGCTGATGTGCGCAAGCGCTTTGCTGAGGTTATCGAGACCAAGAGTGCAGAGGCAGTTAGCAAGTTTGGAGCAGCTATCTCTCAGGGTATCATCGATGCCGGAGGCCGCAACGTTACTATCGGCTTGACCACTAGCGATGGCCAGCTCAACGCGCCTGCATGCGCGGGAATGCTCCTGTTTACGCAGTTCTGGTACTGGTTCCCACTGGCACACTTCTTGGCATTATCCTTTACGCCCACAGCGCTGATTGCTGTCAACAAGGATCTCAAGATGCCCAATATCAGCCTGACTTGCAATGCGCGCAAGAGCATGTTTGCATATCCGCCAAAGGTCGAGCAGCCAGTGATCCAAGCACCGACAAAGATTGCAACTGCTATTCTGTCGACCACAGCCAAGGTGCGTCGCTCGGCTGCCAAGAAGGCCTCCGACGAAGCCGAGGACCCAACATCCAAGACTGCAGATGAGCAAGAGAATGCCAGCGCTTCTGAGCCAGTCTCTGCAAAATCCGAAGAGTCTAGTATGGACGTTGATGAGGGCAGCAGCCCAGGCGCTGGCGGAGCAAAGGGCTCGAAGAAGACAGTGCGCAAGACGGGATCTGATACGGCATTCGCAGTCAGCAACATAACCCGGGTGCTTCCTTATCAGGAAAAATACATGAAATGGCCGTCTGGCAGTCGGTATGTGCCAGTCAAGCCAGGCAAAGTGTCTGGCGTGGTTCTTGTAAAGGACACAACTCCTGGAGAACCTGAGGACTTTATTGCTAGCAGAATCAGCGAAGCGACCAAGGAGGCAGAGGAGGAGCCAAAGAAGGAAGAGGCTACAGTTTCTCCTCCCGAGCCTTTTGAGTATCCATTTGACTCTCAGCAGGCATAACAAGCACGATTCTGCTTTGTTTTTATTTTCTTTTTCTCTTTTTATATTTGTCTTTTATTCATTTAACCAACAAAGTGTCTCTACATATAAATATTACCTTAGTGTATCGTACATGTAAAACTCCTCAGTCGTAAAAGGCAGGATCCTTTCTTTTCGGAATTTTTCTTCTTTAGGAGCTGGACCTAGGACTTTGGCCAAGCGAACATGGACATCGCGGCCACTCTCATAGTTCATGGGCAGTTCGATATACAAGAAATGGGCTAAAAGCAAAGGGCCGCTGATATCAGCTAGCCTCAAATGCACCCATCCACGAGGCTCTTTGGTGAACTGATGGTCGTTTACCAACTGCATGTCGTATTTGCTGGTGCCAGCGTAGACACGGACGCAACATGGAGTATAGCTTTCGTCCTTGTCATAGTCGAGATAAAGTGCTATTGTATGAATGGGCTGTCTGTTGGGAAACTTTATGCTTATGCTATGAGGCAGCTGGCCGTCCGATTGCCAAAATGTATCTGGGTTGTTGTCGTGAAGATTGGATACTCCAAACCCATGTTTGCTTGTGCTTACTGTCCAGTGCGCTTGATTTGAAATATCAGGGAGGTTGTTCATTGCTTTCTTTTATACAAATGTATGTATGTGTTGTGAAGTATTGAGAGATAAAGTGAAACGTTGCAAGATATGTAAAAACGAGACCTGATTGACTTTTTGGTGATTAGATTGCTTGTTCAAAAAAAAAGTGGAAAAAAAAGTTTTGGGACATTGTTTACATTTAAAAAATGATTGGTCAGGATTGCTTGTTTTGTTTTTTTTTTTCATCGAGATTATTTAAGAAAAAATGTTGAAACAGAGTAAAGAAATAAAAAAAAAACTTTTTTTCCTTTATATTTCAGTTTTAGTTTTCAGTTTTATATTTCACTGTATTAATTAGTTTGTTAAAGACAAAAATAAGCATATATATATATATTTATTTTATCAAGATGGCTAGCTACGCTGGTGGACGCAATATATTCAAAGATTGTAAGTATAGTTGTGTCATACGTATACTAGAAATGTAAGCTCGCAACAAATTGTCCAAGAATACTTTTCGTATTAATTCCTCTTTTGCTTTTTTTATTTTTGCTTTTCAAATGTCTTAGTCGATACTGATATTCCTCCTCCAGGGACGTATGATGTGATTTCGCCAGAAAACCCTTACAAGAAATACGGGTTTCTCAATCATGGAGAGAGATTCAAGGCAGAGAGAGTTGCTGATGATCAACCCGAATACGCTGGCAGGTCCACCTCGCGAGCTGGTCAAGGCGCTACCCTGGGAAGAAGAGGTACTGGCAGCACGGCTATGACTGCTATGCGCGCAGAAGAAGTGCGTCTCCGTCGTGAAATCGAGCATTATCAGAAGGCCCTTCACGAGCTGCAGGCAGAAGGCGCACGGGATGCACGGATGCTTGCTGAAAAGATAAAGCAAGCCGAGCAGCGTATAAGAGAGATGCAGAAGGAAAGGTCAGAGCTTCGGCAGCGTTTGCTTAGAGCTGAGAACGAGCTAAGAGCCAAGGAGAGAGAAGTGGACATGCTCGAAAAGCAGCAGCACCAGCAGCATGTCGTGGCTAACCCGAGAACTGAAAAGGCACTGCGTGAGCGATCTGAGGCGGCTGATGCCATGTGCGCGCGGCTCAAAGCGGGGATGGACAAGATGACCCACTCGCTGGACGAGCATCGAAAGAAAGTTCGTCATCTGGAGCACCAGCTGCGCAAGAAGGAGCAGGAGAAGGAGCTGCTAGAGACCGAGCTAAGCAACATCAAAGAAGCCAATTACCCGCATCAGGTCAAGGCAGTCGAAAAGGAAATGCGGCACAAAGAGGAGCAATGGCGCGAGGAGATGCGCAAGCTCAACTTGGCTTTACAAGATGCGCGGGACTCTGCCTCTCGTTACATGAACGAGCTTGGCGAGGCAACCGTTCATGCGACTGCGCTGGAGGCCGAGCTGCATGCTGTACGAGAGAAAAAGCGCATGGAGAGCGGCGAGTTGCAGAAGCAATTTGATGTTGTCTTGTCAGAGCTGACATCGACCAAAAGCACGCTGTCTAACCTGGAGCAGAGGGCCAAGCAGCAAGCCGATGACGCCAATCGCGTATTGAATGCGGCCAACGGTCATATCGACGATCTCAACGACGAGATAGCTCAGTTAAAGGATGAGCGTGAGCAGATGCGCAATCATCTTCATGGCGAGATCGAGAAGCTGACTAGGGACTACGAGAATGCCCAGCGCGAGTTTGCATCTACTGTCAAGGGCGCCGATGACGAGAGAACGCATCGGATGGTCGAGGCGCAAAACAGGCTCGAGAGGGCTAATAAGGATATCAGCGATCTGAAGGCGACTATCAGCGAGCTGCGCGGTATTCTGCTTTCAAAGGAGATGTACTGGAAAAACAGGCTTATCGAAGTTAACAGCGACCTTGAGCGCGTGGGCATCGACTACCAGACGCTTCAGGAGGATTCCAAGGAGCATATTGACCAGCTGCAAGCACGCCTAGATGAGCTCGAGCAGCAAGCGGCCCAGAATGAGTCTTCCTGGAAAAACGAGCGAGCTGGTCTTATCGAAAAGCTGGACGGCGCTCATAAGGATGGGTTTAGGCTTCGGGATGCTTTGGATACGTTGCAGAAAGAGACGTCGCAGATAAAGGCCGACTGCGAGGCTGATCTTTTGCGTATGAGGCAGGAGCTCGAGGATTTCCAGGCTGAAATGGACAAGCGTGAAGACCAGTGGGCCAGCGAAAGGCGCGAGCTGCAGAGGTCACATGCAGAGTCCCTGAACGAGCTTAAGGAGGATATGGCTATCGCTGAGCAGCAATTGCATGATCAAAACGCAGACTTGGATCAGCAGCTGCAAGAGACGCAGGCCGAGCTGAAATCTGTAATGCATTCGCGCGAAGAGGATATCAAGGAAAGAGACGGGCGACTAGAAGATCTTGAAGCCGAGCTGCACAACCAAATGCAGGTCAACAGAGAGCTCGAGGCGCAGCTGGCCGACAGGGACAACGAGTATGAGGCCCGTATTTCCCAGCTTGAGTCTGCTGCTGAAGAGACCAATCGCTCATTGCAAGAAAAGCTTGAGCAAATGCAGCAAGGGCTGCAAGAGGCCCGGGAGCGCGCAGAGCAAGCTAACCAGCGTCTTCAGGAAGAGGCCGAGGTGGCAGACGAGCTGCGGCAGGAAAACGACGGCTTGGTGTCGCGGATGCAGGAGCTCGAGGAGATTAACTCTGAGCTTAAAAACGACTGCAACCAGCTACAGATGCAGCTTAACGATGTCTCTGAAGATGTCATGGGCGCTAGCGAGATGCGCGATCAGGCCTTGACTTACTACGCTAATCTGATGCAGGCTCTAGCAGATAAGCATCGTGCTGAAAAGGACTCGTGGAAGGCTGAGCGCAAATCATTCCGGAACCGCATCGATCGCTACCAGTACCGTGAGGGGATGTATGCAGTTGCGCAGGAGCATCTATACCAGATGCTGAGCATCAAAGAGGACGCGCGGCTGCATATGGTCCAGGAAGCACGCAATCTCTACTGCGAGCTTCAGGACCAGGCTGACATTGCCCTTGACAACGTGGATGCCGGCGCTGAGCTGGCACACGATCTCGAGAAATTGCTAAGCCTAGATGGCTCGTCGCAGGATGCTTCCGAGTTTGAGCAGATGATAGACGAAATGCGCATCTGGACAAGACGTGCGTTTATTGGAGACATGCAGCAAGTACAGGAAGCGCAGACAGCAAGCGCCCAAGCAGAGTTTGGCGCGTTGGAGCTGCGGTTTATGCACATGCACGGCGAGATTGTAGGCACTGTCGAGGAGATGAGTCAGACGCACAAGCGCGAAAAGGCAAAATTAAAGGCTGCCATTGATTCTGCGGAAGCCGACTATCGCCAGCTAGAGCAGATGGCCACAGCAAGCCGGTCTTCATTTGAGGCCCGAATCAGCGAGCTCGAAGATGCACTGAAGAATGCAGGCGGCCGTAGTGGCACCTCTGCCGACATTGCTGAGCTAGAAGCCAGAAATGCAGAGCTGACTCAGATCAACGCTGAGCTTGAGGCGCAAATTGATGTCATTAGATGTCAGATCGGCGATGATCGAGCTGTGAACGATCAGCAGCAGGCAGCCTATGAGGGGCAGCTTATGCGGCTGCGGCAGGTACTTGAGCAGTGCGAGTCGGATATGGCATCGCAGGTCGACCAGATTCTCCAGATGCGGCAGCATATCGCCGAAGTAGAGAGCGAGCGAGCAATTCTCGCCGAGCAGTCGCAGTTCCAGATTAACTGGCTGAAGGAGCATCATGCAATGGCATACAAGGATCTTGATATGGTGCTGAATAACAACGGCGGACATACTAACCTGCGCCAGCGAATCAAGTATGTCGAAAATCTCAAGTCGCAGATTATGTCGTTGAAAAAGGAGAACTTTGACTGCTCGCGCGAAAGAGACCGGTACAAGTATCATGTCAATTTGCTCAAGAGCGAATTGGACGCCTACAAGGAAGTCAATGATGTCGAGCTTTTGCGAGGAAAGAGCCGGCTAGTTCGCGGAAGGTCAGTTTCTCGGCAGACAAAGCAAAAATAAGCAATCTGACCAGTTTAATCGATAGGTTTCAAAAAGTTTAAATTTTCTATTTTTATTCTATTTTTAATTACTCAAAAAAATTTGCATATATATTTTTATTGTTCTTGCTGACGAATTCTTTCTAGTGCCTGCTGTTTAGCCTCTGACATGACATTCAACAGATCATTTAAAATGTCCTTTTCAAACTCTGCTCTTCTGGCAAATGGATCAAGAACCTCTTTATCCATATGCTCGTCTAAAAACCCCTTTGTCTGCTCCTCTACGGTCAAACCATTGATCTCTAGCATAATTCGAACTATATCTTGGGGCCTTGTTCCTCTTGCTATTGGTGACATTCGTGGGTTATCAAATAATTTGCTACGAAGAAGCAATACCAATCTAATGAGCGTTGAGTATCCATCCAGTTTCAAAAACGTGGATATGATATTGGTAGCAAATGTGTCAGAGACCATATGACCGCGCTTCTTATTGGCAGACATTGCCGCACTGTTCTCTGCCCACTCTTTTATCAAAAGTCCCCTGTATGAATCTGCATTTTCCTCGTCTTGATCATTGATTCCAAATGTGCCTAGCCAACACAATATATATATCAGTGATTCCCAGTCATCAAGGCTTGTGCGCTTGATCTCGAGCTCTTCCAAGTTGGCTATGCTCATGAATGGGAGCGTA
>JANBOH010000036.1:0-80710 GCA_027478445.1 Coemansia asiatica | reverse complement strand
CGATGGCGATGGCGATGGCGATGGCGATGAAGATAGAGCCAGCAAGGTCCAAGTCCGCGTAATGAGTGCCCGTGTTCCTGTTCTCTCGGTTCCTCGGTCATATGATGGAAAATACATCTTGGCACGCACCCCTAATCTGCTTCAGCTGGATCCGACTCCCTTTGCAGCTGGCTCGTACGAGGATATTATCGAGCAAGAGCACATGGTAGCGCGTAAGCATGGAATCAAGTCGGCCGTCACTACAGAGCTAGCGTCTGCCGTCGAGGGTATTATAGCAAATACCGTCCGGTGGCGGAATATCGCTGGGCCGAATGGCAAGAATCGACGTGAAAGCAATGCTCGTCTTGTTCGGTGGTCCGATGGATCCACGACCGTCGTCATTGGAGGAAGCAACCCCGAATCCTATAGCATTACAGAGGAATCGCTGACTGCAACGCCCAAGGGAGAGCAGCACTACTATGCAGCGGCACATCACCCACGAGAGCTTTTGATGCAAAATCATGCCAGGCTGACCGACCAGTGGCTGTTCAGACCATCGCTGCAGTCTGCATCAGGCCGATTGGCCGTATCTCTTCTTCTGGGCCGTGTGCGCGCCAAAGCAATGGGCGAGCCAGCGCGCGGAGCCAATGCCAAGGGCAGTCGTGCAGGCGCCAAGAGCTCGCGCACGCGTTTTATGATGGTCGACGAGGACCCGGAGCTTATTGCCAAGCGCGCTGAAGAGGAAGAGGAAAAAAGAGAGAGACTGCGCAGAAAGGAAGAGAGGCTGCGTGAGCGCAGAGAGGCCAAGGAGCTTCAGTACAGCAGAGACGAGGGCCAGAGATCTGGCAGATATGGTGCGGGCGACTACTACTCCGAGGAAGAGCGCGATTACGGCTACGCTTCTGGTGCCGATACTGGCGATGCCGGCGACGAGGACGTAGATGTCGTAGGCGCTGCGCCATATGGACGCTCGCGCTCGATCAAACGCGAGTCTGGACGTTTTGGCACTGCTGCCTCGGCTCCACGCAATGTGCGCAACTCTTATATCGATGAAGAAGACGATGGCTTTATTGTCGACGATGATGAGGAGCTAGAGGTCGGTTCTCGCGACGATTTCGATGATGAAGAGGACGAGGAGGAAGAGCTGGCTGCCCAGCGTCTGAACAGCGCTAAGCGCACAAAGTACTCGGATGACGACGAAAGCGATTCTGGCAAGCGTCGCGAAGCCGGTGTTGGTGCTGGTGCTGACGGAGGAGGTCGTGGCAGCAAGCCGCGCCGCGTCATGGTCAGCGATGACGAAGACGAGGAAATTGACGACTTTTGAGCTGCCAACTAGTAGTCTGTAACAGGAAAAGAAACAGTTTGCGGCTCGCTGCTCAATTGACCAAGCCCTAAATAAACCATTGAGCTGAGCCGAGCCGATGTCGAGCTGCAAAAATTTTCTTTTATTTAGGATCAAAGATTGTGCAGGGGGTACGTGAAAAAAGCTTTTTGGTAGAATAGCAAAGCTTTATTTTATTTTGGGGGAGATGAAAAAAATGATAATAGCATTGATCAAAATGTTCAAAAACATCGAGCTCTCTGAAATGCTAGAGCTGGTTCCTTCTCTTTCTTCCTCTTCGTACTTTTTGTGACTAAAAAAAGAAAAATAGGAAAAAATGTCTGCCACTCTTATCCTCCGCGGTACCCTTGTTGGTACGTATCACAACAGCAACTAGCCATTTTATTTTGTATCAATCTATACCAACCAACTTGGATCTAAGTTTTTTTTTTTTTTTTTTTTTTTGATTCAGGTCAGCTAATTTACAAATCGCCGATTCAGTCACTTTTGACTACTTTTGTTTTTTGCGCTAAAATTTTGTTTATATAGGTCATGGTGATGCTGTCACTGCTCTCGCCACCTCGGCTGAGAACCCCGATATCCTGGTCTCTGCCTCCCGCGATAAGACCCTCATGGTCTGGTCGCTGACCCGCGACGACAACAACTACGGTGTTGCCAAGCGCTCCCTGCACGGCCACAGCCACTTTGTCCAGGACGTTGCCATCTCCTCGGACGGCCAGTACGCCCTGTCTGCCTCGTGGGACAACACCCTCCGCCTGTGGGACCTGAACACTGGCAAGACCACCCGCCGCTTTGTTGGCCACACCAAGGACGTCATGTCGGTCTCGTTCTCGCCTGACAACCGCCAGATCATCTCGTCGTCCCGCGACAAGACCATCAAGATCTGGAACACTCTCGGCGAGTGCAAGTACGACATCACCGAGGACAACCACAACGGCTGGATTTCGTGCGTCCGCTTCTCGCCCAACCCCAACAACCCTCTGATTGTTTCTTCGGGCTGGGACAAGGTCGTCAAGGTAAGAAATCGCGACATATGGTCTTCATCACCTTTTGAAGCGTCAATGATGACTTTTAATAATTGCTACATCAGAGGCAAGGAGGCCTATGAGACAAACCTAAACCACATGTGTATTTTCTGAGACCACACTTTCATGCAAAAGCATTATCAATGAGCCGTTTTGTTTCTCTCCTGTTCAATTTGCTAATCAATCGACGGATTGGCTTTATCCTTTTTTGGTTAAATTTTTTTCCCTAGGTCTGGGATATCAGCAAGTTCAAGCTGCGCACCAACCACTTTGGCCACCAGGGCTATGTCAACACCGTCACCATCTCTCCTGATGGCTCGCTCTGCGCCTCGGGTGGCAAGGACGGCGTCACCATGCTGTGGGACCTCAACGACGGCAAGCACCTGTACTCCCTGGAGGCTGGCGACATCATCAACTCCCTGGTCTTCTCGCCCAACCGCTACTGGCTGTGCGCTGCTACCGCGTCGAGCATCAAGATCTGGGATCTCGAGTCCAAGACCGCTGTCTGCGAGCTCGGCCCCGTCTACACCGGCGCCGCCGCCACCGGCGCTCGCCAGCCCGAGTGCACCTCGCTTGCCTGGTCTGCTGATGGCAACACTCTGTTTGCCGGTTACACCGACAACGTCATCCGCGTCTGGCAGGTCATGGGCAGCATGTAAGACAACATAGCTGCTAAAGTTTGCAAGTGGAGTACGTTCCTACTTGTTGCACGCATTTATAGGCAAATGCTATCTACTTAGTTTGTCATTTTTTTGAGCTGTAGTTATTTGATTTTCTGTCAGTTTAAGAAAAAGAACTAAATTTCAAACAGAAAAAACCTTGGTTGTAGAAGCATATTTATTCAGCCTGCACTGCTATGAGAATAAAAATTATGTATCTTGCTTTGGCTAAAGGCAACCTTTTGGTAGAGATGTGGAGATGGCTAATGAAATTGCGGATGTTTTAACACATTTTCATTTCAACTCATCTTTTTAATGAGTTTGTGCGGGGAAGAGGGCACGGCCCTCTATATAGAGCAATCGTCATTTGGTGCTTTATTAAACCTTTATTTTTCTGAGACACTGGGTGCTTGAAGGACAGCTAATAGATAAGCATGCATAAAAAATCAACAAGAAAGCGGACCATGTGGGATTGTGAGACCAGCTGGATACAAGACAAGGAAACGTATAATAAACTTTATAAGGCTTTTGCTATATAGCGACCATGTCTGTTCTCCGCAGCGTCTGGAACATATACAAGAAAGACCATGCTGTCGGGACAAGGGTACATGTGCTTTTCTGTTAAACAAGCAGAGATGCAATAACAAAAGCGATATGAAAATGGTTATAGATGTAATGTTTTCTTTCAATTGACAAATGTTTAGTTAGAACCGTTTACATTGTTATTGCAGCTAGTTTTATTATTTTCATTTCCTCCTTTGCTAGAGATTCTGACTGCCAAAAAAAAGCTGTATACTAGATAATATAAAGTATTTTATTTCGTTATTAGAAGCATTTTATTATATTTCTTATAATTTGCAGTCTGCTTGGCGGTGACTAACTTCAAGGGATAAGGGTCAAGCAAAGTGTCGCTTTGTTTAAAGCAGATATTTTTTTTAGCAACAAGCGTATCTTGCCAATCAAGCAAAATATGAGGTGGAAAAAGGCTCTCTGCGTGGCATTTGCATGTGCAGCAGCAGTAGTTGTTGTTCTGGGTCAGAACGAGGAAGAGCAAGAAGGAATTCGTGGATTGGTTCGAGCAGCAGCAGCACCAGCAGCACCAGCGGCGGCGTCAGGAGGAGGAGGAAACCAGGGCCATGCATCAGGCGGCGAGCATCAGCAGCAGCAGCAGGCACATGGCAACGCAAATAGCGGCAAGGGTGCACAGTCACCGGACAGCGGCAAGGATAACAAGACAGGCAAGGGTGCCGCGAAGGCAAACGACAGCCACGACGCTGGCCAGCACGACAAGCAGCAGACAAACTCCAAGGACGGACATCGCGGCAGCGACGGCAATTCCAAGAAGAACGCTGCTACGCCCTCGTCCAGCGACAAGAACAAGGACAAGGACAAGGACAAGGAGGACAAGAAGCCGTCCAAGACACGCAAGCTATCGGAGGACGACGACGACGAAGACGAAGGCGATAGCGAGGCCGAAAAGGAGTATCTCAAGCGGGTCAAGGCCGACAAAGACGCAGGCAAGCTTCCCGGACGAATGAAGATGGTGGTTCCGCCTCGAACAGTGCACACGCCGTTGTTTGAGCTGGACTCTGTGGTGGAGCTCAAGTGGGAGTACGACAACAACGTGATCGAAGTGCCAGAGAAGCTGATGATCAGCGTGCAGCTGCCCAAGGACCCGCACGATTCGTCGGCCAAGCCGGTTATTTACGACATTGCTACCAATGTCACTGGCAAGAAAAAGTCGTTCTTCTGGGACACCAAGAACGACGTTCCTGAGGGTGTGGGCATGCGCGAGGGCAGTGGGTACACCATGTTCTTCTATGACGGCGATATCGGGTTCCGGATGAGCGATGTCGTGCCTGCTGGCTATCTGATCAAGTATGCGATGCCGTTTGCGTTCTACATTTCGCGGTATGAGCGCACCAACGATGGCGTGCCTAGAAACTACAACCCCAACGACGGAATGCGACAGACTCCCTCGCTGGCGCTGACAGCGACGTTGCTGCTGGCTGTATCTATGGTCGTGCATGTTTGGGGTGCGTAAAAGACACAGCTGCTCTGTTAGTTTTTTTTTCTTTCTTTCCTTTTAGATCATCGTTCTTTTTTATCCATGTTGCGATCAAAATGTCAAGTGGCTTGTTCAGAAAACGCGTGCTGCGCCAGAGTGGGGAGACTTGCTTGCATTGCAGCCGACGTTGGGGCCGTTTGTACCGGTCTCTGCTGTGCGCAGTAGCTGCAAATGCACATTCCCAGTGCGCTGGGGATGGCCCCAGGACTTTAATCGGAAATGGAATTGGATGACCTGGTCCCTGATCTATTCAGCTGCAGCTTTCCCAGTGATTGAAAAGGAAATAGAAGGAATAAAGAGGCAGTTTGTCTTTTTTTTTTAAATGATAAACAGAGACTGGTGCATACTGGTAAGGCATGCAGGCTCTTGTGTGGCTTTTGAGACGCAGCTGAATTGAATATCTGGTGAACAAACGACACACACGCACAGAGCAGAGTGCTGTGGGCATTCATTCCAAGATTGCTGCTTTGTTGCTTGTTGCTTCTTTTGACCCAGCTTGCAGTGATTGGAATGCGCATCGAGTCAGGTGCCTAGCCGCCTCAGCATGGCAAGCACACAAAGCAGCCGATTCCGAATATTTTCTTTCGTTAAGGGGTGTTTAATCAGCGTCATCACTCTTTTTTTTTTCTTTTTCTCCACTGCCAATTTTTTTTTTTCAGTTTCCAGCTTAATACTTTTTTAATATTTCATTTTTTTTACTTGTTCCAGAAACAAATTGTTAATTTCATTTTTATTCTTTTTTATTAAAAAAACTGTATTTATGAGCTTGAGCGTTTATTTTATTTGTTCTTAAGCATATATTTTTTTTGCTCTTTAAAATCCACACACTAAATATTAAAAACATGAAAGGCGTGGTTTATTGCTGGTTTTTATATATTGCCTGGATTACTCTTGTCGCCCTGCCATCAGGTCTTTTGAGCCCTCCTGGCCGCAGAGCAGGCTTTGCGTCTGGAACGATTATAGCAGAGGTACGTGGTTGACATTGTTTTTTTCTTTTTCTTTTAAGTTGTCTAGCGGGCAATTTAATGTTTTCTTTGCTGCCAATAGCGTATATATACTTGGTATACTAATCGATGCGTTTATTCATTCATTCTTGAGTGGGTTTTTTTTTGGAATCTCTGCTTTACATTTTGTAGTCAACTAATACAACGTTTGAGGTAAGCTATCTACATATTACCATCTCATTTTTTTGCCCTATGCTTTTTGTTGTCTTGGTGCAAACAATGTGGGAAAAAAATAACATAACAGCTGGTTTTTTTTGTGTCAGACAAGGATGCAGGCAGGCAGACAGGCAAGCATGTTTTTTTTTTTTTCGAAAAAAGAAAATGATGGCGCCATGTCTAAAGAGCTTTTCACGTGGCCCAGAACCGTGTATTATTCTTTTCAACGCACTTTTTATTATTATTTGATCAAGACAGCAAGCCAGCAAGCCAGCAAAAGCGATGTGGTCAATCCAAAACCCCTTATTATGCATGCGACACCTGCCTGGGGAATGCCCAAAATCGCTGTTTGTCAATTTTCCTAGTATGCGCTTGTCTTTTTTCCCAATATGGACTGGGTTGGATTGCAAATCACTTATTCATCGGATTTTTTTCTGTTATTGTTGCTGATTTGGGCTGCATGTAGGATCGGGCAGCCATGTTTGGCTCGCGGCTGGGCGACGACGGACTTGTAGGTAAGCTGCTGATAGTCGAGGACATTGAGCCAGACAACATCGATGGCTGTCGGCCACTAGAGACACATATGGATGCGACTGCTAGCTGGATCGTTCTTGTTGAGCGCGGCGGGTGCGGATTTGTCGAAAAGGTGCGCAACATGCAGGCCTCTGGCGCCGCTGCTGTGCTGGTCGGCGATCCATGGTACGATCTGCCGATAACGATGTATGCCTCGGGCGATACGTCAGACGTGCACATCCCGTCGTCGTTTGTTGCTCGCAGCCAGTACAACGGCTTGCGCAACGCTGCTCGGGATGGTGGCTCAGGCGCATTGGTTGTCAAGCTTGTCCGCAACGAATACTACGAGCTGCCATTCCTCGATGTTTTGTTTATCACGATTCTGTCGCCCATGCTGATGATGGGCTTTATCTATGTGCTCTATCGCCTACGACTGCGCCAGCACCGTCTGCGCGACCTGGCTCCTGCTGATTTCGTCAGCAGCCTGCCTGTAAAAACATTTTATCACTCAAAGTACCGCGAGAACGAGCCATCCGAGTGCGCCATCTGCCTGGACGACTTTGACGACGAGGACGAGCTGCGCGTGCTGCCTTGCAGGCACCAGTACCATGTCAAGTGCATTGACCGGTGGTTGACCACGCGCAAAAAGTTCTGCCCCATCTGCAAGCAGAACGTGTGCCCGGTATCCGAGTCCTCGCCCCTGCTCTCTTCCCGCCTAAGATCCATTGTATAACAAGACAACAAATCCTTGCTTTTTTCAATTTAAAAAAAGCATAGTCATGGGGGTTTTTTTTTGCTTTCGTATACTATTTTTATTTTATTTTATTTCTTCCTGTATGTTTTATCAATATTTTTAATATATTAATTATATTAGTTCTATAGCAAGACATTACACATTCAGCGATTCACAAGGTTTCTGGCCGTGGTAGCACCGGAATAATGCTGTTGTTCTGGTACGATATCTTGCCCACATATGTGCCTAGGCTTCCCACAGGGCTATTTGCAGCCTGCTGGAGCAACTGCTGGACCCTCTGTTTCATAGCAAACACCTCGTTTTGCTTACGCAGTACATCCTGCGGTTTGCGCCCAGCCACTTTTTCCGGAGTAGCTGGCCTCAGAGGCGGACTAAACGGGCCTGGCAATTTTTCGCCAGAGGGCCCTACCTCAGTGCGAGCGCTCGTTGGTACAACATAGAGTACCCTCCATGACGTTGTGCTGACAGGAGTCGGGCCAGATGGCCTGACCGGCACCAGATGACCTGTGCCTCCGGGCTTTCCATGGTCAGAGCTGCTGTTGCTATTTATCGATGAGCTGTTTCCGCTGTTGCTGCTAATGCTGTTGTTGGTAGGATTGATGCTGTTTGTGTGAACTCCGCTGGTTTTGGGCAGCAAGCTGCCGCGACCCCGGCCTCTGCCCATGCTGCCGCTGGATCCATGGCCGCGGCCGCGACCTGGTGCTCCGAAAGTGTGTCCGCCGCGATGATGCGATAGATATCGTCCTCGGTGGCTATTGCTGCTCCCTAGCGGCGACGGCGGCGGCGGTGGATATGCATTGCCTCCGCTTCCGTTCATCATATGTATAAAAAATCGAAATATAAAATAGGTGGATACAATAAATGAATAGTTGAAAAGAGGAAATATAATACTTTTACAGATAAAGATAATACATTAAAGCACTTTGCCAGGTGTTTTGTTTTTGTTGTTGTTGGTTTTGTCTTTTAGACTAAACAAGTAGAGAAAAGAGAAAAAGTTTAGAGGCAAAAAAGGGGGGGGAGAGCCAATTTTTAAATATATTTGGCACCAGAGCAGGTCAATTGAAAGTTATGGTTAAATTCTTTTTTCTGGTAAAAAAAAATAATCATCCAGCTCTTTAACCAAGCTAGTAAAAAAGAAACGAAAAAAAAGAATAAAATAGTTTATTTGAAAAAGAATAAAACACCAAATTGCCAGCTATCCAACTGCTTTGGTGTTTAGCTCAAAAGGCGTGACGGGCTTGTAATAAATGGTGGTCATGTACTTGCCGCGATAACGCGAGGTGCTCGACACAGCCATGACGTTGTCCTTGATGGAGCAAGCATACAGATGGTTGAGCACAACATGGTTAGGCACGGGCAAAACATTAGGGTCGTCGCGACGGACGTCGGAGCTGTTAAGCAAAACCTGGTTCAAATGCGGCGGCAGCAACGGCGGCTCATTCCGTCTACTGTTAGTCGACTCCCTCTGGTACTTGACAAGATCCGGAATAGCATTACCGTATTCGCCAGGAGGCGAGTTCGATAGGGCCGAGGCATCCAGGCCCTCGACGTTATCTTCCTTCTCCTGGTCCTCCTCCTCAACCACATCCTCGACCTTAAAGTAGTTAACAAGATTGCCGTCGTCGTCGGGCGCAATGATAAAGCGGCTGGAGCAGCGCCATTTGCCGTCCACAATGTACTTGAGACAATGGGTGCCCACGGGCAGATCCACGACAACCCCGAACATGCCCTCGTTCTCGTGCAGCTTGATCTTGTACTGCCAGTCGATAAACGAACCGGACACATAGACGGTGGTTGCGGGCTCCGCCCATCTGATTAAAGTGGGCACGACTTTGGGACGCGCGGTGTCGTCGCGTGGCGAGAAACTGTTGGCCAGGCCGCTGCTCCGTCGTCCGGGGATCGCCATATTGAGGCTGCCCGTCAGGCGGGGATCGTCGGAGATACCGCTACGAGGCGACCGGCCCTCGACGCCAGGCGCCATCATCCGTGCGCCCATTATCTGCGCCAGGCCGCCCTGGTTCGGCAGAGTCTGCGGGATAGTCTCTGGCACAGCCACATGCACAGCACCTCGCCCAGTTCTGATGCCGCCCTGCCCGGGTATCGCCATGCTGGCGTCGGGAAGCGGCGAGCCAACCACTGGCGACAAAATGTCCATTGCACCATGATTGCCCTGCTTCTGTCTCTGGCTGTTGTTTCCCTCGGTTACCTGGATTGCCGGTAGTACTGCTGCGGTGGCTGTTGTTCCTGTTGCCGAGGTTGTTGTGGCTGTGGTGCCCTTGGACCTGCGTGAAAGCCTGTGTGTCAGGCTTGCTGTTCCGTCTGTGTGCCCGGTATGGTGCGACCCGCTGTGTTTCCGGTTTCCGTTGTCGCTTTCCGTCGATTGCGAATTCCCCATAGTCTGGATATATCCAAATTAAAGATTTATTGAAATAGGGAGAACAACAGGAGGTAAGTTGTGAATGTAGATTATAAACTTGCTAGTGAAATTAAAATTAAAAAAGGAAATGCGAGCAAAAAAAAAAAAAAAGAAAAATAGTAGTTTTAACAAAAGAAATGACAAAAGTAAAGCATATGTCAACTAATTTATTCACTCAGTTGTCAGACACGTGAACTTGGCTATGACGTTGACATCAAAGAAAAGGAGCGATTTTTTTTTAAAGCAGAGCATTATTTTATTTTGCTTTTGTTTTCTTTACATTTACTGTATTTTTTTCAGATAGTTAAAATCAAGAAATGCTGCGACAAATAATATGCCTTTTGTGGGTTGCTGCGATAAGCAGCGGCAAACAGGACGAGACTCCAGTGCCAGTGCCTTTGCCATCGCCGCCCGTCGAGCGGCATCCTTCCAACGACGACTGGGGCACGACCTATGTGGCTATCGTGGTCATGACGCTGATAGCGTTTGCGGCGCTGGGGGTCCTGGTCAAGCGGAGCTTCCAGCTGGTGCCCACAGGCGTCATGGCATTGCGCACCCTGGTCGGTGGCAGATCCGACGATGACGGCTACCACGTGTTGGCCAACGAGGAGGAAGCAGATGCAAATGGGGAGATGGCTGTTGAGGACGCTCAAGTGCTTCACATGGCCCAAGAGCAGACGGCGCCAGAAGACGCGGAGCATGCCAGTGAGCAAAGAAGCACTTGACAGATATAGACACTTGTATAAAAGACGTTTTATTACCCGCTTTTTTTTCCACAAAGAAAACAAAAATAAATGAAAATGAAAATGAAAATGAAAGGACCTTTTAGTCCAATCTGACATAGTTTGCAGGGAAGCTGCCCTCGCGGCCGTTGCATTTGCCCTCCCACCAGTCGTCCTGCGTGTCGGTTTTCTTGGTAACGATGATCAGATCGCCCTTGGTAAACGGCAGGTCGCCCGACTGGTCTCCTGGGAAATCATACATGGCCACGGCACGCACCACCTGGGCTGGTGCGTCCTGGCGCGGTGGAGGAGGCGGCGGTGGCGGTCTGGTCTGCTTTGTGTCGCCCGCGGCGCTGGAATGATAGTCGCTGCCGCTGTGCACGCTTGCCGAGCCATTGTAGGCCGGAGTGACACCACCGGCGCCGTATGTGCTCGTGCCTCCATATGTGCTCGTGCCTCCGTAGGCGCTGGCTGCTCCCGCGCCGTATGTGCTGGAAGCGCCGCCGTAGACGGGTGGGTCGGCAGGCTTCGGCTCGTCGTGGATGCTACGGTTCAGATACGACGGCTCGCGACCAGCTGCAGCAGGCGTGCTCGCATACGACGAGTTGGCGCCGTAGTTTGAGCTTGCGCCATAGTTGGACGCGCCTCCATAGGGACCACCGCTGGCATTTGCCGCGCCGTAGCCAGCAGCGGCACCAGCACCAGCAGCAGCGCCGTATCCACCAGCGCCATAGCCGCTAGTACCATAGGCAGCAGCAGGAGCAGGGCTCTGTGAGCTAAACGACGTGCCGATCCTTGGCACAGCCTTGAGGTTCAATGCTCGGTAAAGCGCATCGGCCTGTGGCGGCGGCGGCACGACGCCAGTCAGCAGCTCCATGGCTCTGATCGGGCGGCCATACAGCTTCTGGTTGGCATCCTTGCGCTCCAGAATAACCGATCCCTCCAGCGACACGCCTGCAAACAGCCCCCGAGATTTGCTGTACGAGAACACCGCTGCAAAGTTACGCACCGCCCCTGATGCCTCGGCACTGCGTCCCAGTGGACCAGCTGCAACTGTCATGTTGCCGCCAAGCGTAAGGTTGCCGCCGTGCCCAAACGACTTTACCGCTGACTCCGTGTTCAGGATCATGACAAAGTCAGTCATCTCTGCGCCGATCTGGCCACCGACGCCTGCTCCCGCCGTTCCGATAGCCGAGGGTGCAGACCATGTTCCGTTCGGAAGGCTACGATGCAGAGAAGCAAAAAAGCAAGAAAGCAAAAAAGCAAAAAAACGTAATTAGACAGACAATGAGTAGTTAGTGAAACAAGTCACGTTAGCCCTTGCCCCCTTTTTCCCCATTTCTTGGCGCCCTGGCTCAAGCAAAGCCATATTGCCCAACCACGCATGCAGCTGCTAATGGCAGAAGAAAGCCCCGCAAAATCAGGGACTAAGGGGAAAACTGCAAATTGAACAACCATCGGCGCTCTTGGCGTCACAAAAGATCCATCAACTATCAGCGTATTTTTCAGTCATTCTCTCCCCCAACACTAGAAGGCCAACAAAAGCAAAAGAAATAAAAAGGAGAACGCCGAGGGAAAAAAAAGTGGAAAGAGAGAGAAAAAACGCAGCATTTTTCTTTTGCAAGACCAAGAACGTATATGCAAGCACGCAGTATAAACTTCAAGTAAACTTACCGAGCAACGACCAGGCCCGAGCCCACGCGGCCAGACCAAATAAAACCAGCCTTAAGAACCGTCAAGAATGCAATTCCCTTGGCGTTGGCAAGGATATCTGGCGGAATAAACTTGTCAGTGCCCGACGCTCCTGGATTCACAAACGAATTCAGAATGTTCGCTGCCTTGATACACTCCTTCTCGAGACTCTGAGGAATAGGAAGGTTCACCATTTGTCTTGCTGCTTGTTGTTTCTCTTCTAATTTCTTATTTGTAGTGTAATGTTGTAAATGATAAAATACCGAAGGTGTAATAAAAAACTGTTTAGGAAATAAAAGTAATAAGAGCAGTAAGCAAATAAAGAAATGAATGAATGAATGAATAAAAAAAAAAAGACAAAAAGGGTGTCGTTGCAAGAAAGAAGAAATAAAAAGGCGGTGCGGAAAAAAAAGCCCGTCGTTTCTTTTTTTCTCAAATGAACAGTTTTTGATGCAGGAGGGTCACGTCACAGGCTCCGAACAAAGGAATTGAAAAAAGTATTTTGGGCTTTGTCATTTTCTTTATTCTTTTTTGGGCATTCGCCCCCCATTGACGAAAAAGTATCAGAAACATCGTGTCCGCGACTTTTGCGAGATCTGTCATAAAGGCTGCAAAGGCCAAATAAACCCCGATTTTGCCCTGTGACATCTAAGCACTGGCTGACTTTGCTATTTTGCGGCTGATGCTGAAGCCTGGCTCTTTTTTTTCTTTTTCTTTTTCTTTTTCTTCCTTAAAATATATGTATATAATATTGGCGTATTGCCTTCCAGAAACGTGTTTCGCAAAGCAGGTTAAAATTAGCACACATTGCGTCCAATTGCGTGCCATTGCATCCCGCAGCACATTTCCTCCCTCGTGTGATGCGGGGATTTGTTGATAAAAAACATGATTTTTAAAATTAAATAAGTTGACAACCAAAAGAAAAACAGTGTTCAAGCAGAGCATGAATATACAGATGATTACTAGTTCAGAACGGCAGCAAACCAGCTGTCACTTGGTGAGGATCAACCAGATACAGGGTAAGCTTTACAACGGCCCTGATTCCGGGGCAGGCGCCAGCTGGTGTTCCATCGATGCTCTGCTGGACAACTTTGGGCGAATTAAAGGCTGTTATGCTTTCGTTCTGCCACCTACCCGGATGGCTGGCCGTGTCCATGATGCTGCGCCAGGTCCGGTTGTCCTCAACGACCGCGACAAACGAGCCGTCCTGTGGCCTCTTGATAGCCAGCCTGCGCCTCTTGCTCTCGACAAAGGGAACGCCTGCATGGAACAGCTTTGTCAGAATGCGCTCTCTGGCCCTGGCAAACACTATAGACTGCATCATCGACAGAACAACAATGGTATCTGCGTCTACAATAACCTTGACATGCACCATTGACTTGCCAATAAGAGGCGAAACAATGGAATTCTGAACCGCTGCTACTTTAAAGTGCGAAACCGACAGTGCACTTGCGGATTCGTCGGTGCTCAATCCGCTGCATGTGCCGTCCGACGAAATGCTGTCCTTGCGGCTGACAAATGCCTGACTGCGCTCCGTGTCTTCGCTCCTGGTTTGCCGAGCTGCCATGACATTTGGCGTATCCCCGGATATTGGCCCTGGCTTTGGTTTTGGTTTTGGCGACGAATCCGAGTTACCTCTGCGCATAATGCTTGTGGACCTGCGCAAAAGCGTCGATATCGAGCGCTTGATGCGCGTCGCTGGGCTTGAATCGCCACCAGGAGAAGTCGACGGCGACTCTGTCGAGCTTCCAGACTCTGACATGGACCTTGGCGACAGCATCCCAGAAGATGGCTGCGACGGCTGAATCTCCGTCGGTGGTGTCTTTTGGCGCCGGAGCAGCGAGAACCGCGACGGTCTCTGCAGCTCGCGTGCCTTGGGCTCAACTCTGTCCATATAATACGGAGTAAATCCAGAGGATGAGCCTCTGTCGTCGGAGGAATCGGGCATTGGAAACTTTGAGCCAAATAGAGTGCTGGAATTTAAAGGCGCTTGCGATATCTGCGTCTTGGAAAGCAGCCTGTGTGGAGGAGGCAGCAACTGGTCGCTGAATGGAGGCTGTATGCGCTCTTCAGGCGTGGGCAGGTCTGCTACAGGTGCACTGCTGTGTAAATTTAAGGCCTTGTCTATGTCCAGGGGCGCAAGCTGGGTGCTTGCAAAATGGATCTTCTGCCTGTTATAGTCGTTATTATAGCTGTTGCTTTTGGCCAGCGGCTCGCTGAATGATATTCTGCCATCGAGAGGCAATACAGCTGCAAATCTTGGTTCGGAATGGATTGTATCGAGCATCTTGTGCGTTAATATTAATATTAGTATTGTTGTTTTACTTTGGTTAAAAATTCTTCAAGGAAAAAAATAGAAAGACAAGGAAAAATTTTTCACGGTTGTGGTCTGTTGGTGAGTGAGGCAAGAAAATGAAAGCAAAGAGCAAGGAATGCAGTGCAATGGTGGTAGTACAGAGACCGAGGTATGACGAGACGAGGTTGATGATTTACACAGACAGAAACTGTTTGGGTTCTCAGTTCGGTGGGGGGGTAGAAAAAAAAATGAGCGAGTGAGTGTGAAGACAGCAATTAGAGAAATAAAAAAGGCAAATGTTCTCGAACAAGAATAGAACAAGGAATATTCAATCAAACAGCTGGGATTGACACTGCAAGAAAGAAGGATGCACACAGGTTTAGAAGGCAGAAAGAAAAAGATTTGAATTAGGCGAAATGGCAGGAAAAATAGCTGGAGGAAGAAAGGAAAATCCTGGAGCGACAAATGATAGCGATAACCCGGATTCTATGCGCCTTTATAAACAGACGCCAGAAGAGAGGAGAAGCAGCTAGCAGATAGATAGTTAGAAAAAATAAACAAAGAGAGGCGGGGGGAGAGAACACGGTTTGCGTAGTATGAAATGATGAATGCGCTGTAGGGGATGCTTGCATGCCTGCACGGCCTGCTCCGTATCGCTGTGCTTTTATGATTCCACGGCAGCGCAGGCAAAATGGTACGCAGTCTTTTCTGCATCGCCCTTGTTCGGCTCGGTGGGCGGCGCTTGCACAACAACAATACCGCGTTTTGGACAAACAAACAATATTTTTTTCTCTTGTCTCTCCCCGTTAATATCCTTTGCTTCTTCACATCCATCGTCCCTCATCTGTGGCCAACACCCCCCCCATTTTGCACCCAGCCAGTGTGAGGTCAATTCTGCGGGTCTTTATTCTGCTCTCGTGGCAAGGATGTCACTAGACCCGGCTGGGGTGGTGACATTACAATGGCACCTTGTGCCTGACCCGCTCAGAACCTTTGTTTTGACGCAATCCTTGGAAGCAGAAGCAAAAGAAAAGGGCAAACCAAAAAGCAAACCAAGACAAGTGCAGTGCAAGCAGAAGAAAGAGGCATTTGTAGAGTTGGCGATCAACCTAAACAGCCTGCATCGTTCATTATATGCACCAAAGCAGAAACGTCTGTTATGCTGCATCTTTGTAAATATACGGCATCTTCATATTTATCCCTTTCCAGCTCCAATCTCTCGCAATAGAAGTGAGAAAGCCTCGTACGTGCTGCATGCAGCCAGAAGGACGGCTTCCTTGCTGGATCGACCGTCTTGCTTTTGCTCACAACTCGCTCGCGGTTTGCTCACAGTCGCGATTTCTTTCTGTTGTTTTGACCCATTGTGTTTTCTGATGCTGCCTCAGCGATGTATCTGCAGCAGCAGCGGCAGAAGCTACACAACAAAGTACAAAACAAAAATAAAACGCGTCTATATGTGCGTCATACTTTTGTTTTGTATCCTTATTTCCCCTTTTTGTTTCTTTCTCTCTTTCTCAAAGAGTCTATATATTGTAGGCATGTCATGAGTGCCGAATAGGACCGGTTTTTTTTTAGGAATTGGTCAGTTGCTGGGAAAAAAAATAAAAACAAACCAAAAATCAATATATCTCCGGCCACAGCAGGTCATTTTGTCACATATACACAATGTATCTGATAAATTGCTGTTAAATAAATTATTAAAATAAAAATAAAATTTTTTTATGGTTGTGTAGCCATGTATGCAATATACACCACCAGCAGCACTGTGATATGCCAAGTGACTGGCACACTGGTGTTTATTAAGCTTAATAAACCTCATGTATACGATTCCGAACGCATTCAAACTCTGCGCAATATCATTTTTATTTGCAATTACAATAAAGCATATAGTGGCATTTTCTATTACAAGTTTTCTCACCTTCTTAAAAAAAGCTTGAAACAATAGTAAAAATATGATGTTTTTCACCAAAAAAAAATATAAAATAGAATGAAGCATAAAAAGTAGGGAGCAAAGAGTCCAACAGATCTCATTGTTCCATTTGCAAGTGTTAATAAAATTCAGCTTTCTTTTGAAGGGGAATACAATAAACAACCTTCTTCGTCCAATGCCAGAAAATGGATTGAATTCTCGAATACAAAAAGCAGGAAAGAAAAAAAAAAGTAATATCAAAAATAAATGTTTCCATTGACCAAAGCTAGTTTGTTAAGCTTATATTGCTTTTGTTTGTTAGCACCATTTGTATTTTAAGGCATCTATTGTCTTTGTTTGCCCTTAGCTCAACAACAACAACAACGAAAGAGTGAACAATTCACTTGTATAACGAAAAAATAAAGTTACTATTGACAATGGTCCTGACAGATCAGTGGATCACGCTAATTGTTGATCATTCAAGTGTCTGTGTCAGAATGATAAAGAAAGCCCGCAAAAAAGTGTTATATGTCTGTGGAAAAAATATTGTAGAAGAAAAAAAGCCTTTTCTTTTGAAAAATTTCACCTTTTATTTTGTAAACCTGCTATCAATTTTGCTTCTTGATTTAGCTGTTCTTGTTAATTTACAGCTTGTAACATATCTTTGAGTATATCTTCTCTTTGTCTCTTCAATTCTCTTTTTCTATTCTCCAGCGTTCAGACATAACAAGACAAGGCAATAAATTATCATGCTTGATAGCGCCTGGGGATTTGTCAAGCGCCATCAGCGCAAGCTGATGATAACTGCAGGCGTCGCTGGTGGTCTGTACTACTCGGGAAAGCTGTTGCTTGAGCGGATAACAGAGATGCAGGCTGCTTCGGCAAAGGAGCGCGCGGCGAAGGACAATATTCGCATAAGATTCGACCAGAACCAGAGAGACTGTTTGTTTACAATTATGAGTCTTTTGCCAGAGCTCAGCGAACAGGTTCTTCACGAAGTAGATGTGGAGAAGCTGATCACAGAGCTCCGGGCCATTCATGTTCCCCAAAAGTCCGCTGCTGGCTCACAAACAATCTGCGAAAAGACTCAGAATATAGAGGCTCACGAAGATCGTAATGACGTGTGGTCAGAACAGGGAGAGCAGACTTCTATGCAGACTAAAGAGAGCGGCTCGGGTGCCGAGGAAGAAAAAGATGCTAGTAACGCTTCTGGTACTGTCATCGAGGCTAATGATAATGCTCAGCAGGCTGCTCAGGCAAAAAACGTGACCAGAAGAACAAAGCTCGAGATCTGGGAGGACATCAAGATTCAGAGCTTTACACGAACCCTGATAGCTGTTTACTCAGAGTCGCTTCTGACGATCCTGGTGCATGTGCAACTCAGCATGGTTGGGCGCAGCACGTATCTAGAGTCGGTCGTTGGCAAGTACGCTGGAGAGGATGTTACACTGGACGGTCGGCTGATCTCCCGACTGTCTTCAGCAGATGAACAGCACTTTTTGATGCTGAGCTGGTGGTTTATCAATCGCGGATGGCGCCAGCTTATGAGCCTGATCTCCGAGGCTGCAAACCACTGCATCGGTTATCTGCCTCTCAAGGAGCGCGTGTCGCACCGCGAGCTCAGCGCACTGTTTGCAAGCATCCACAACCGGGTACGCGAAAACGGTCTTATGCAGGACCTGCCAGCGATCCTGCTTCCGCTTGGCGATGAGAACGTTGGCGAGTACCTTGCTGCTAATCGACTAGAGGCCGAGCGCGTGTTCACTCCTGTTTTCGTTCGACTGCTGGACCAGATCCGCGACATCATCGAGAGCAGCGACTTTATCTATGTATTTAGCAGCTGCGTCAACCGCCTTACAGCGCAGCTGCTGGAGTCTCTGCAAGAGAGCTTCCCCGAACCGGTTCCAGCGCCAGCGCCCTCTGCACCATTGCCGCCGACTGTCGAGGGCGAGGCTGCGCCTGATCTGGATGACGTAGTCAAGGAATTTGAGCACTTCTCGGTGCCACCAGAAAGCAGAGTGGTCATAGTTCAGCTGCTGCCGCGTATTGCACGCGAGGGACATCAGATCCTGAACGGCGTTCCCAATCAGTATCTGGAAAATGTCAGCGCATCCCGCGAAGTCCAGGCTCTTTCTGCAGCTGTTTATACTGCCGAAGATACGTTTTCTTAAATTTTTCAATGTAACAAATCAAAATTCGTTTTGAGGTTTCCCGCTTTTCCACTGAAGTGATGAAAAAATTTTTGAACTGCCATTTGGTATCTGATTGCGCCAGGTTTAAAACTTTTCCTCTTCTTAATTTAAATTTACTTGTTATTTTTGCATTTATTTTCTTATTCTTATTTTTGTATCGACTGTCATAAAACACGTATCAAAATGAATCATTTGTCAAATATTGTTCGGCCACAGTCTTCAAGGTCGACACAAATGCTTTTCTCCTGTTGCCAGCGCATTTCTTCTAGACCATTTTGCTTTGGCACAAAGGCTTGTGCTGAGGCCAGCATGCGCTGCACAGTACCAGTCTCAGAATCCCCTATCAGCTTTACATGCAGCGTGAATCAAAAACACGAAATAGACCACACAGCCGCCAGTCTTTGCCACATGAGCAAAAAACCTTTACATAAAACAGAATATGCGCAGTCATGCAGCACACAGCAAAGCAAACCGAATCTAGTCCAAAAACCAACTTTATGCGCTACTGCAGCCTCGTTAAGGACAGCCCATGGATCGCATTCACCTGAATCAGTAAAGACATTTTACCGCCGCGAGCTTCCCGAAGGCCTGGTATCCTTTACTTCGCTGCAAGGCCGCAAGCTGTTCAAGGAGTCTTTGAACGAGGGATTCGCTGAGGGCTACTTCAATCTAGCTGGTAATTTTACGGTCCAGTCCGAGCCTGCTTACTGCGGCCCAAGCTCTCTGGCCATGGTTCTCAATGCGCTAGAAGTCGACCCTGGTCGCAAGTGGAAGGGCGTCTGGCGCTGGTACAGCGACGAGCTGCTGAAATCCTGCCGTGCCGAGTCAGACCTCAAGGCAAACGGCATCACCTTTGATGAGTTCCTGTGTCTAGGCAGCACGCATGCGCAGGTAATTGCTAAGCGAGGAAAAACAGCATCAAGAGAAGAGTTTCTTCGCGATATAAGGTATGTGGCTCAAAGAGACGACGTATTTATGGTCGTTTCGTTCTATAGACCGGCATTGAACCAGACGGGCGACGGCCATTTCTCGCCTGTCGGCGCATACCATCCAGATACAAACCAGGTACTGGTCCTGGATAGCGCTCGGTACAAGTATCCCTCGTGGTTCTGCGACGTCGACAGGCTCTACGATGCTTTGCAGCACAAGGATGTAGAGACAGGTCTTCCCCGAGGTTACTTTTTGATATCTCGTCGCGATGCTCGCATGGATCCAGGTCTGTTTCCTTCGTTCGAATCTCAGAAAAATCACTATTCTCAGCTCGAAAGCGCTATTGACATTGAAAGCAGCTCGGAGGTGGTCGATCTGCCTGAGCGTCCAAGCGATGTTCTTCCTACCAAAATATCATGCGGAAAGAGCAGCTCATGCTGTTCGTCTAAAAAAACAATCCTGAATGGCTAATGAGCCGTTTGTGTACTGGTACTAGCCCATGCATATAATGTTACCACCAGTCTCCAGCAAAATAATGACTTTTATTAGAGTGGAAAAATAAATTAACTGAAAAAAGAACAAATTGCTTCAAGTGTTAGAAACGTCTTTTAGCTGCGCTTTCTGCATCATTGTCTGAAATAGACAATTGACGAGAGACTCCCGATTTTGCAGAGCTAGATTGTGAAGTGGGAACAAAGGAGGTGATATCAGCAAATGATCTCGGTCTTTCCGCAGCCATTGCTGCATCTGAACCATTTGAGCTGGTGCCTGTCTGTCTAGCTCCACTAGAACTATTAGATTGTGCTTGCATAGTCTGCTGTTGCTGCTGCTGCTGCTGCTGATTGGCAGAAACAAGCTGAGTATTGAGGTTGCGTGGAGCAGGGTTAGCAATGCCTGCTGCTTCTGCTACGCTATGACCACCAGAGCCATGCATTCCTGCATTAGCTGAGGCAGCTGATGACGGCGCAGAGCCCCCATTTGCCATGTTGCTGCGGATGGGTGTCATAAGCTGCTGCGGATTAGATGCTCTTGCAAACCCAAACGAGCTAGGGCTTTCGTGTATTACTGGCCTGTCCGTTTCTAAATCATCGATCATATCCAGCATTCCGTCATCGTCCAGCTCATCCATATCAAAGTCCGAAGACGCATCAGCACTTTTCAAGGCTAAGAGTTGAAAATAAAAGAAAGCAGATATTAGTATTCAACGATGTTAAACTGTAGATATGATAACTAAGAAAACATTAAAGCAGACAAAGATACAAAACAATTTCAGTTGTTAGAAATGCGTACCTGTTGGTTGATTAAACCCACTGACAGATGTTGGATCTACCAGAGAAGCTGGGCCATTGCTTGGCTGCCCAACGATGCGCCGATGACTCGAGTCTTCTGAATTCCAAGGCTGCCTTTGCGCTACATTTCCAGACGGCTGAGGCGGTGGCTGCATTTGTTGAATTTGCTGCTGTTGCTGTTGAGGTTGATGTTGCGGCGGCATTGATTGTATCTGTTTTTGTATGCTATTTGGCTGCTGCGCACTTTGAGCGTCTTCCATGTCTGTATATCTATACAAATTATCGCCCTGAATCCGGCCTCTGGATTGCTTTTGGACCTGCATGAGATTCTTCACATACTCCTTGTCATAAACGCAGTTGCCTAGCACGTTGCCAAACTGTCTCATAGCGCGTTTCAAGGCATCTGTTGTTGCTTCCTTTTTCACCTTCTCTAAGGCCTGGCCCTTTGACTTTGTGTTTTCAATCATCCCGTATCCTACATCCTCTCTGTAGGTACCGTCCTTGAGAGTAACTCTAACTACGCAGCTAGCGCCTATGTTAAATCTTCCGCCTTCTGTCATATCCATAAAGTCAATAGTCAGGTTCTGGATATTTGAGCGCCAGCCATTGAACCCAAACACCTCGTTTGCTATGCTTATTATACGCCAGCCCTCGATATATGATAGCCGAGAGCCACCCATCCCTTGGCGCGTGCTTACGTGTTCGGGACCCAGTTTTTTACGCAAGAGCGACTGCATGCGCATGGCTTCTTCGTCACCAAAGGCAAGGTTTGTCGCTCCATACTGGTTCTCAGGGTCGCCCTTTGACTGAGTTGACGAAAAGTGAGACATAAATATAAAGTTGTATTAAAAAAAGTGGATAAAAAACAATGACTAAACTAAAAATAAAAAATATGAAAGGAAAAACCTTTTCATTTTACGTGTCACTTATGCAAGTATCTCATTCATTCATTCATTTCTAGCTGGCGCTTCTATTTTTTTCTCCGCAGTTCGTGAAATTGTCAACAAAGCAGCAACCCAAAGCGTAATCAAATCAAAAAGGCTTATAGGCATTATTGAATCAAATCAGCCTCCCCTATCACAACATATTATTTTTTTTTTGCAAGCAAAAAAATATTACTCTTCTTCATTTCTTTAATCGCTCGTTTGATTCGAATTACATTTAAATTTCAAGCTTTTTCTTTTAAGATGCACGGAGCCAGCGCACACAGAAAACTCAATATGAAATCGGCGCTTCGCCGCCAGGTCCTTCGCAATTTGACAACAGATCTTATCAAGCATGGGCGGTTGGAAACCACGATACCCCGTGCCAAGGAGCTGCGGCGTCTGGTCGACAAAATGATTACATTGGGCAAACGCGGTACCGAGCACGATCGGCATCAGATTGAGGCGTATCTCTATAAGCCCAAAGAGGTTGTGCCGCTCCTGATGGACACCTATGCCAAGCGCTTTGCTAGCCGTCCAGGCGGCTTCACCCGCATTATCCCAATTGGCAATCGCAAGGGCGACCATGCGCCGATGGCTGTTATCGAGATTCTTAACACCGATGAGCCCCAGGAAGAGGTGTCCTTCAGCTACCTGGTCAGATCCCTTGCGAGCATGCAGATTGCAAGTGAGACAAAGATCGTTGATCAGGCCCTGAATCCGAAAATGGACGAGGATCTTGTTTTTGCCAACAAGAGACTTTTTAAAAAAGCGCTTGAGGAGCAAAGGTCAAGGGAGAAATTTGCTTTCAAGATTAAAAAGGCTATTAAGAACGCCCAGCTTTCTAAAGAGCAGCTTCAGGAAATGGTCGATGCCGATGTGGACAGAGCGCAGAAGGTGCTTGACAGGCACACAGGAAAGAAGATCCAGCGCTTTGTCAAAGAAACCTGGCCGGAGAACACGCCCACTATGCTTTGAATTGATAAAGTGTTAATAAATATGTGCTTTTCTCTGTTGAGAATCTCAAAAAAAAATCTTAATCACGTAATTTTGGAGCAGATCAAGGTCGAAAATGACCAATAAAACCATGACATTTTCTAGTTTGCTCAGCTGGGGCCATATGAAGCTGAAAGTACCGCATCCCGTCTCGATCTGCGAAGTCAAGCAGTTTACAGCTGTGTTAGTACTATGGTGGGGGACCACATGGGAATACGCAGTGTCCCAGTTTTTTTTTTAAAAAATTTTATGGTCTGTTTGCTTTCTTGCTGCGTCAGTGACTTCTGAGATTGCTGTAATCAGTCAAAAATCGTGTGTTAGTTTGATTATATTTTTCAATACTATTTTAATGCATGTTTTCAACTAAAAATGCTGCATATTTTTGTTGCTATCGATGCAATAGATGCAGTGAATGGTAACATCGCTTGCTTCAACGATTTTTTCTTTTGAATCAAATTTATTGTTACTCAGAAAAAAGGTTTAGTCACAAGCAGAAACCCCCAATAGTCCTTTTATGCTTGCTGCCATTTCACAAAAAAATGACTAAATTACACTGTCACTATACTTGTAACGCCTCGCTCGCTCGCTTGTTTTCTTAAGCAGCAAGCTTGGCGGCGACCTTGGCGAACTGCTCGCCCTGAGTCTCTGCAATCTCAAGCTCTTTTTGGGAAGGCTGGCGAGAGCCGTCGCCATTGGCAACGGTGCCAGCGCCCCAGGCAGAGCCGCCAACGACCTCGCTGTTGTCAAACAGGTGAGGGTGCGAGTAGCCCAGAGGGACATAGATCATGCCGTGGTGGGCGAGGATGGGAAGGGAAGTGAAGACGGTGGCCTCCTGGCCGCCGTGCTGCGAGGCAGTGCTGAAGAAGAAGCCAGCGGGTTTGCCGGCAAGAGCCTGGCTGGCCCACAGCTGGCCGGTGGAGTCAAAGAAGGTCTTGACCTGGGCAGGGGCGGTACCGTATCTGGTGGGGAAACCGAACAGATAGCCGTCGGCTTTGGGCAGATCGCTAGCCTTGATGATGGGCAGATCGGGCTTGGCGGGAGCGTGCATCTTGGTCAGAATCTCCTCAGAGAGAGTCTCTGCAACCTGGTAGCGACCGATCTCGACGCCAGCCTTCTCAAGGCCCTTGACGACAGACTCGGCCACGGTGTTGATGTGGTTGTAGGTGGAGTAGGTGATGACGAAGATCTTGACCATTTTTCGAAAAAGGAAAGCGACTTTAGTATAGCTAAAAGATGATGTAGTTTGTTTAAAAAAAAAAAAAGATATGATAGGTGAAGAGAAGTAAAAAAAAAGCTGAAGTTTGTTATGATCGAGCTTGAAGCCCAGAATCAGGCCGAAAACGTTCTCTTTTATATCTCGATTGGTAAAGGGGAAACGTCTAGCAATTAGTAATTTGCAATTCTACACGCAAAATCCTTACAAATGCATTAAAAATCAGAAATCCTGATGCTTTAGCACGCAAAAAAAAGAGGCTGACCAATTATCATCAAAGCAAATTTTTTTAACAAAGACTGCTATTTAAAATGCTAAAAAAGTAGACATAGGCGATTTTGTCCTCTTCAAACCGGCTCGCTGAACGAGCGATGCTTTGTAATCGATTGCTTTATTGCAAAAAAAGAAATAGATACACAAAGTAAAATTAATAAGACAGAGCGCCAATGCGACGCTCTGCTATAATTTTTCTACCAGATCTTCAGCCATTCAAGCGACGACTTGGTCTTGGTTGCTGTGCTTTGTTGCATCTGCGAAATGCGTTTGCGGAACGATGCGCGGAATCCCTTCTGCGCACGCTGCTTGGGCACGACTGCCTGAGCCACCTCGAGAGAGGTGACGTTGAGCGACGGCCGCTGAGCCGGATCCGTCTCCTGCGCCCAGCTCGATGGCCGGTCGAGATCGCGAAGGACCCATGCATGCTGCTTAATCTCGTCAATGGTGATACGCGTACGAAAGTCCTTGTCAAGCAGTCGGGCCAGCAAGTCCTGCAGATCCGGGTCTAAAGGAGGCAGCTTTCGGATAGCGCCAGACTCTGAAGTGGCTTCAAGAACCTGCGGGAACTCGAGCGCGCGACGTGGAATGACATTGAAAAGCTCAAACTCGTTGGAAGCGCGGAAAGGCACACGGCCGAATATGAGGCAGTACAGAGTAACGCCCATGGCCCAGATGTCAATCGCTGGCGTGATGACCTTTGCTGGCAGCGGCTCGCTGGTGTCCATATCAGTGGTGGCTTCTTCCTCTTCGGGCAATGGCGCTACAGAGGACTGGATGCTGACGCTGCTAGCGCTGCTAGCACTGGTCAATCGCGACTTTGGAGAGAATGGGCGCGCTAGCAGCGAGACAATGGCCGAGTGTCTCTTTGCCAACCGGGGCTTCTGGTTAGGCTCGACTTGCAACGAAGATGGGCGCACAGATCCAGATCCAGGTCCAGGTCCAGAGCCAGAGCAAATGCCAGAGACCGATTCTAAGCGAGATGCACCAGCAGCATTCTCGTCTGTCCCGCAGTCCAGCTGCGGGGCATGGCCTGTAACTGGATCTGTGCTATTGCGGTTCCGGTGACGTGAAACAAGGCGTGCATGAGCAGAGCGCCGCGCACGCTCGTCCTTGAGCACCTTGGCCAGCTCCTCGACAGTGCAGCAGAGCTCAGGCGCAAAAAACGCGGGCGTACCAGCAGTCTTTGCCAACTCGCGCTCTTCATCCTTTTCGTCATATGTAAAGTCGATGTCGCCCAGCGTGCCCTTGCGCGCATGCCGTAGCCTTGTCAAGACAGATGGAGTAGGCTCAATCAGACCTATAGCCGGAGCTCCAAAAACAATGCCACCAGCATCTTCATCTTCGTCTTCATCACCGATGTCGTCGCCATTGTCTTTGTCATCGTCATGACCATTATTGATGCTTCCATAGTTGCTCTCACTATCAGAAGAAAAAAACTCGTTGCTATCAGACGAGTCGAATGGGTCATAGACATTTGAGTCTGCAGACAGTGACTCTGGCGGCAGCTTGATCACAGGCGATATGGCCGGGGAGGGACTGATAGGTGCCGAGCGCGGCTGAAGATCAGTGGTAAAGCTGTTGTTGTTATTTCCAAACTCGTCGAGCATGCCCATCCCCACTGGCGTATCGTTGTGAGGTGAAGGGCCAGGTTGGCGCAAAAGCTGATCATCCATTATGCGCCTTCTGTTTTGCGACGCTGCAGAAGAGCCGAAAGAGCCATCGGCGCTACTGACAGACCCTGTAGCCCGCCGCGAGCTATGGTTTGAAATCACCGATGCATCTCTCGATAGAACAGACGCCTGGCGTTGAAGAGCGGATCTCTCGCGCTGCAAAATCTGAACACTTCCCATCAGCGGCTGCGACGCATATCTATGCAGCGATGTACCTTGAAGCGCAGCGGCTCTTCCTGCAGGCCGAAGTGGCGAGGGCGCCTTTCCATCGTTGATAACGATCGCCGTGCTTGTGTTTGTAGTTGCATGTCGCGACTTGCGTGGCTTTTCCTGTCTGCGACTGAGGAAAGACACGCCAAAGTCAGAGATCTTCACACGACCAGCCTTGTTGCACAGAAGATTCTGCGGCTTTAGGTCGCGGTGCAGCACGCCGGCATAGTGCAGATACTCGACGCCAAGAACTAGGTCGCGAAACACGCTTCGAGCCTCTGAGGGGTCCATGGCAGGCAGGCCATCTTCGTCGCGCCACTTGATCTCACCGCCGTCCATATACTCGATCACCAGGTAGATGCGTCGCGCATGGGCATCGTCGATAACCTCGCGCAGCCGCACGACGTTTGGATGCCGGCACTTCTTGAGTATCGCAATTTCCCGCTTGACCTTCTCCATCTTTTCCATGTCTATGCGCATGTTGCCATGTGCGCGGGTATTTGTGCCAAGCCGAAGACGCCGATCGCGCGACTCCTTGTCAATGATCTTGATGGCAAAGTACTCGCCAGTGATCGTGTCAAATGCCAGCTTGACCTTTCCATGAGTGCCTCGTCCAAGCTCGCGGATAATCATGTACTGATTGATCATCTTGCGGCCCGTGTATGGATCGTGGACGACTTGCATGCGATGCGTTTCGTGCACTGCATCTGAAGACTGCGAGTCTTCTGAGAGCTCCTCAGCCGCTTCTTGCTCAGCAGCATATTTGCCCTCAGCGGTCTCGTGCAAAGCTTCGAATTTTGCGCTTGCCACGCTGCGCGCTGGCGTGCCGGTCGATATAGGCGATGGAGGCAGAATGGGACTCTTCTTTGCCGTTGATGGCGTGCCGCTGTTTGACGAGTTCACGCCAAACTCGGACATGTCGACAGCGCCAGCAAGCGCGCGAGGCGATGCTGGCACATTAAACTCCAGCGCAGGGATAGTTGCTGATGACAGAGCCCGCTTTCCTGGCTGGAACTCCTGGCTGTCTGTTGCTATTCTGCTGAGGGCATGTCTGCTTGCTGTGCTGGCCCGTGGCCTTGGAGAGACCAGAAAAGTCATTGGAGTTGCAAGCGATGCAGTTGTGCCATCGTTCGACTGCGCCACCGGCGAGGGCAGTCCTGCAGGGCCTCCGCCATCTGAGCTGCCCATCATTGAGAGCTTGGGAAAGCGATCCAATGGCTGAAGCGAGTTTGCAAGGCTCATGTAAAGCTCGTTGCGGTTGAGCCGTCCGCCACTGCCACTGCCGCTACTGCTGCTTTTGCTGTTGCTTTTGCTGTTGCTTTTGTTGCTGCTGCCTATCAAGCCGTTGCCAGCGACTCCAGTGCCAATGGCCCGCAAATATGGAGAGGCAGATGGTCTTGCAGATCTAGCTGACAGAACAGGCGTGAAGAATGGCACTGACGATGAGCGATGGGTGCGCTCAGCACGTGCCTCTGCTACCAGCTGCGATGCTGGCTGTGAGGCGAGCTGGTCAGGGCCTGCTGCGCGGTATGCGCCACTGCTGCTGCCATTGTTTCCATTGCCATTGCTTCCATTGCAATTGCTGCTGCTGTTACGCCAAAACGAGGAACGCAGGCCACCGTTGCTGCTGCTTTCGCTAGCGCCTGAGCGATGATGGAAAAGATGATGGCTGCGATGGGCTGAGATTGAAAACAGAGGCGTCGATTCCTTGCGTATTAGAACGCGGACACCACCACCACCGCTGCTCGCATTACTTTCCTTTCGCAGCGGCGCAGCAAGCCTGGAACTGAGCAGCGAGCCCCGCCTTCGCCACCCGTGCTTCTTTGCATCCTCGCTTTCGCCATTCCACTCAATGCCAGTCTTGTCCGCCGAGACGAGGGAGTATCTGGCCAAAGCCGCGGCCTGCTCTGCGTGAATGTCGCGTGTGCTGACATCTGCTGCATCGCGCACCTGAGCATCAGCCAAGGGCTCAGTGGAAGGAGGAACAGCTGCAGCTGCATCTGGATGCGCTTTGCTGCTGCCCTCTGTGTGCGGGGTTTGCTGGTTGGCAGCGATCGGCTTTCCAGGCTGCAAATCCTGTTTCCCAGAGGCCGCTGCTTTGATTCCCTCCCCGAGGCCTGCGCGGTCCTCAGACTCTGCATCAGGACTTGCAGGACCCGTATCCAAGCTGTCTTGCGTGCTATCTCCTAGGGCAATGCTGCCACTCGTAGACTGCTTTGCAGAGATGCTGTGCCGCAGAGCGCCGTCCTCGTTTGCAAGCGTCCTGATATTTCCTAGATCGATGCTAGCTCGCTCGTCGCTGCTGGGCAAGCGCAAGAGACCTTTGAGCGACGACCGAAAGTGCTTGGACTTCCTACGACCATCGTTGTTGTCCTTCTGCCGGCCTATGGCTAGCGACAATCTGCCCATTGGTGCGCTTGGTTGTCTACTTTCTTCTTTTCTAGCCCAGGCTCTAATGCGTCACTGGTCGCTTAACAAAAAGAGATAATGCTGCTGCAAACGTGAAGAGAGAGAGAGAGAGAGAGAAAAGTATAAACTGATATAAACTTTTTTACTTCCCAGCAAGTCTGGGTTGGCTGTTGTTAATGTTTGTATGTTTCTCGGTTTGTAATTCAAAAAAGACTTTGTGCAAATAAAGGATAAAGAGTATATACAAAATAAAATATGTTGCAGGTTGAAAAGAGAGAAAAAGAAAAGAGAAGAGACAGCAGAGGCGTTTTTTGTAGCTTTCTACTTTATGTTGTTAAGAATGAATACTAAATGCTGTTGATAAAAAAAAAATAGGGCAAAGTCAAGGACAGGCCTGATTGTCGCTAGGTTCAAGAATGATGTGCGTGTATGTGTGCGAGACAGTGCGGCTGTTGCAAAGGAAAGAAAAAGAAAAAAGCTAGGCAAATGGAATGGAGAACAAGCAAAGAAGGATGTGGTAGGTAGGGTCAGTAAAAAGGTAAACGAGTTTACGGAGCTTGTTGTTTTTATTTGTATCTGTCAATGTGGAACAAGTTGCAAAGCTCCTAAATGCTTTTGCTTCTGGCTGCATTGACAGAGGGGGCAAAAAGCGGGATTTTGCTTTGTCGCTTAATGGCTTCTTTTAACCTGGGCCTGGCCAAGATGTTTGCTGTTTGCATTCATTCGCTCATTCATTCATCCATCCATTCTCTCTTCTTTTCTCCAAGCGAAAAATGATGGGAAAGCACACAAAGAAGGCTCGATTTTCACAAAATGTTAGTCGTAGATCTTGAAGCAAAGAATTGGCCACTTAATGAACTTGATGCTGTGAATCATTCCATCCATGCTCTGGCTGCGAAGCAAAATTATAAAGCGCTGTGTACTCAATTACCCATGCATCTACGCTCCAAGAAATAGGGGCAATTTTTTTTAAAAAAAAAAGCAATTTTGCTGCCAAAGGTGTTTGCGTCCGTTTTTGTTTTACAAATTTATTTTATTTATGTTTTTTATAGCCAATGCTTGCTTATCAGCTTTATTAACTAACGCAGATGTCTAATTTCTTTCTGCATTGTTGTATGCTATTCAACACAATAATCAATTGCTAATTTGGCCAATATTGACAAATTGCACTAAAACGACAAAATATTAGTCAATTGCAAAAATAAAAAACGCAGCCACTATCTCTTCGCCAGTCGTTCTGTAGCATGGCCTATTAAATCAAAGCCCACCAAACCATTTCTTTCTCCTTCTCTCCTTCTCTCCTCTGTATCAGATGCTTTTCAAAACTGAATCTTTGGGCACATAAAAAAATGCAAAACTACTAAAGCTATGTTTGTAAAGTCAATTGGTTAATTTGGGATCTATACTATGTCATTTCATAAGCATTATTGGGTTGCTGAATAGACGGAATTGAGAATCTGAACAAACAAACATGCATATACAGGAGCATCGAGGTGCTCACAATTTAAAACAGATCAGATCGGATCTGTCTCAAAGCAGTATGAGCTCAGATAGCCCGATGATCGTGTAGCCGATAATCCGATTTCTCGCTAATCTCAAAAATACGCATTCAGCAACAAAGCCGGGCTCGGACTAGGGGATGGGGGATCATAAGTGTAGTAAAAAAGGGAGAGAAAAATCTACTTTGTGCTTTACAAGGTGAGGCAGAGAAAGCATTTGGTTAGAGGGTTTTTGAACAAAACAGTGGCCAAAAAAAACCCCCTTCTGTCTCTTATTTTCTTTTTTCCAAGCATACATTATCCTCTGGATCCAAGTTTTTTTCTTTACTTTAAATTTCAAATGGCCTCTCTTTCGAAAGCACAACTGCAGCGTCAAGCCGAGCAGCTTGTCGATTTTGTAAACAAGTCGCCAAGTCCATTCCATGCCATCGACGTATGCCGTAACTGGCTGCGCGGAGCCCAGTTCACCGAGCTCAAGGAGAAACGGAGCTGGAAGGGCGCAATCAAGCCCAATGGGAAATACTTTTTCACTCGCAACGGCTCTTCAATAGTCGCTTTCGCTGTTGGCGGACAGTTCGTAAGTTTATATTTCTAAAGCTGAGCAACCAGGTCTAGCACAGCCACATATGTCATCTATTTGCCTTGTTATTGTTCTATCAAATTTATAATTTAATATATACAAAGCTTATTTTTATTCATTCTGCATATACCTGTCTGCTTCTTTTCTCTCTTTGTTTTGTTGTAGCGCCCCGGTAACGGTGTCTCTATCGTAGCTGCGCATGCTGACAGCCCATGCTTCAAGGTAAATAAGTAAATAAATAAATAAATACATCTATCCACGCCCCACTATACCAGAAGCAATTCTTCATTTGTCATTTGTCATGCACATTGTCTCTTGGATACCTCTGCTTGAAACTCTATCATATTGTCAATTGACCAATATATCTGGCCTTGTTTTTTTTTTCTTTTTAAATTTGTATATAGCTCAAGCCTGTGTCAAAAAAGACAAACTATGGCTTCCTGCAGGTCGGCGTCCAGGTCTACGGCGGTGGCCTGTGGCATACATGGTTTGATCGCGACCTGAGCGTTGCTGGTCGGGTTATGGTCCGTGACATAAGTGGCGGTTATTCTCAGCGTCTCGTTTCAATCGAGGAGCCTATTATGCGCATTCCATCATTGGCCATTCATCTCGATCGCAGCATTGCCGATGGATTCAAATACAACAAGGAAGTGCATTTGACCCCGATTCTGGCTACTGTCTCCAAGGCGCTGAACGGAGAAGAAAATGCAGATAGCCAAAGCAACGATGGGCCTTCGCATCACCCGGTTCTTCTTAAGCGTATTGCCAATGAGCTCGATGTCGACGTTGCTGACATCGCTGACTTCGAGCTTTGTCTCTATGATACGCAAAGGGCTGTGATCGGTGGCATCTGCAACGAGTTCATCTACTCTGCTCGCTTGGACAATCTCAATTCGTCTTACTGCGCAATAGAAGGTCTGATCAACAGTCTGGGCGATAAAAAGGCATTTGAAGAGGATACTCATATCCGCATGGTTGCACTGTTCGATAACGAGGAGGTTGGATCAACTTCTGCATATGGCGCCAACTCCTCGCTGATAGAGTCTACTCTTCGCCGCATCCAGGCTAGCAGCGACAACAACAATGAATCGCTTACAGCCTTTGAAGAATCAATTGCAAACAGCTTTATGGTCTCTTCAGATGTCACGCATGCAATCCACCCAAACTACAGCGAGAAGCACGAGGTTAACCATCGTCCTGAGCTTCAGAAAGGTCCGTCGATCAAGGTCAATGCCAACCAGCGCTATGCAACTACATCGGTCACATCGACGATTCTTAAAGACATTGCCAAGAGAAATGGCATTCCGATGCAAGAGTTTGTCGTACGCAACGATTCGCCCTGTGGTTCGACTATTGGCCCCATGCTCAGTGCTCAGCTTGGTCTGCGCACAATTGACATCGGCAATCCACTGCTAAGCATGCACAGCATTCGAGAGGTCTGCGGAACAGACGATGTTGGGATGTCTGTAAAGCTGTTTGAACATTTCTTTGCTGAATTTGCTGAACTCGATGCCAAGATAACTGTCGACTAGTTTTTCTTTACTTTTTCTTCCTTCTTTTGGTAATTTATTTTATTACAGGAATTTAATTTAGCCATGCAAGTGAGATGGTAAAAGAAGAAAATGTCGAATAAGACTCAAAAATTACATCGTTATAGATTCTGTATAGAGAGCGCTTGCTCTTCAGTGACGACATATGCAAGTAGATCAGCGGCCAGCTCACGAATCGACGGATCGCCAGAAAACACACCCTCACCAACAGTCATCCGGGTGCATGCAGCAACAAAGGCAAAAAACATGGGCGAGTAGTCGCCATCCAGAAGCTCGACCACATCACTAATCTCCGAGAGCACAACCTTCAGGCATATCACATATTGGTAAAACACCTGGACCCGTCGCTGCAGATCTGCGGTTGGATGCTGACTATTGCTAGTCAGTGCTTGGTGCTCCTCCAAAAACCACACGACCATTGTGCGTGCAAATGTCTTCATTCTATTTATCAGCGCTGCCGAGGCATCCTCTGGACCCATCATGGTCGTAGCAACTAGGACCAAAAACCCATGTTCTCCATCAATCATAAGCCTATCCTCGGAAGCGAAAGCAAGCCTTAATCTAGCAACCGATCCAAGTAGAAATGTCTCGTACTCGTCAGATTTCTGATGCAAATAAGTCCATACAAAACTGGATTCCTTGATCAAAACAGCAGAAAGCTCAAGTATCCCTTGCAGCCCGTCCATATGCAAGCCCAGAGTAAGGCAATTACCCAGAGAGAATGGGTTGATCTCGGGCCATGTCTCCTCGTTTATCATATCGATCACAGAAGGCAAGCCCAGGATGCCCAGCAAAAGCTTGCATTGAAGTCGGATTACAGATCCGCAGGATGCGGCTTCACTGCGACGATGGTCTGGATCTATCTTTGCCGAAAACATGATGTTCTTGCGTAGCGATGCGCTGATTGCCAAGACAACCTGACCAGCTCGCCTCGGCTGACCATTCGAAGTATCCAAAAGCCATGCAGATCTAAACTCTGACAAGGTATCTGTCGCTCGCAACAGTAACTGCAGGACCGCTGCCGACTGCTCATAGTTGGCAGAGTCAGAGTCCGAATTGCACAGATTAATGCAAACTAGCTTGTGAAACGAGTCGAGATCCTCAGTGCTAGGGCGGCGAACTGCCCTGGATAGAGCAATTGAAACAGATACTAAAAAGCCAAATCTAGTATTAGATGGCTGAGAGGCAATATCTGTAAGGATGCGTAGAAGCTCTGTGTTTTCTGCTTTTGCGTCTTCATCCTTTGCTGGCTCTTCAAAGGGAAAAGGTATGGTCTTTGCTGACTCGACCACCTGGGGAGACCTAGTGCTTGCAGCGGTTGGCGTGGATACAAAGTCCTCGATACTAGGATAAGCGCTTGCTAAAGAGCGCTGTGCATTGCTAGCTGGGTTGGACGAGACAATATCACTTGTTGTCTTTGTCGAGCGAGCAGGCTTTTTCTGCATACTCGCCACCGATCGATTTGAAACAGGCGTCCTAGCCATGGCAGCTGCCTGAGCCTCCTGCTGCTGGAATGCCAGCTCAGTTTTGAGTCGCTCAGTCTCTTCGCGAAGCTTTGTCTCCAGCTCCTTGTGCAGAGACGTTGAGCTGGCAATCTGATTGGCCAACCGTTCCTGTAAATGCGTATTGTCTATCTCGGTCTTTGCCAAGTTTTCGCGAACAATCTTGACTTCACCTTCCTTTGTGTACAGCTGGGCCCGCAGCTGCTCGCTTTCAGCACGGATACGCGCGTTCTCCACCTTGAGCTGCTCTAGCGCCTCGGCTATACTGCTGCTACTAGGCGCATCGATGCCTATATCTCCTCCTTCACGAGCCGACATTGGCTGCATGGGTGAGTATGGAGAGTGACGTATTGCAGACGGCGACATTAGATTGCTGGTATTCAGATCAATGGTTAATGGGCCAAGAGGCGGAGGTCTGTATCTGTGATGTCGGTAATCAGAAGTCTGATTTAGATGTAGTTGTCGACGAGATGTCTGCTGCCGCGAGCCAGAGTCGCTTTGAGCCACTAATGAGTGAGTAGGCGGCACCGGGCGTGGCTGCGCATTGGATGTCCCAGATACAGGTCGCGATTGTGGAATATGGCGAGCTAGCCGCGGATACAGGTTTCCACGTCCCTTTGGAGTAAGCGGATGATGTGCCCCTCCAGCCGATGTCGCTGGTTTTATTTTATTTGCCAGGTTGACACCAGCAAACTCATCTGCACTAACACGTCCAGGCGTATCTGAATCAGATATATAGATGGGCTCTGTTCTCGATGGTGTCACTGGGACAGATCGCGTCAAAGCCGGGCCAGCATGAGTATTGCTTAGCAGCGCCTCTACATGCCGCACCTCTGCGACCTCCTGCGATAAAGAGACCTCGGTGTTTGCCATAAACTGCTGCGTGGCAAAGAGCTTTTCCTCCTCAAGCACCATGTCTAGGATCTCTTGTGGATTGATATCATCAAAGTTATCATCAAAATCATCAAAGTTGTCGTCCATGGTGTTGCTACACATAGACGAGGCCTTGGCCACCATCTCTGTCTGGTTAGACGTCGAGTGTATACCTGAAAAAGACTCCATGTCCCCACTCTGTGACAGGCCATTTTGCGGAGCATGTAAGTTGGACTGTAGACCTCGACCAGTGTTTTGCTCGGTTAGCTGGTTTCTTTGCTGTTTGGACCTGCTAATATAACGCATATCGGTTTGAACGTTGACCTCGTTGACAAAGTTGTTAAAAGAGGGGTCGTGGAACGATACAGACAGAGGCGTCGTGCTTAATGCGTCGTTGGCCTCTGTTGTCGAGTCCTTGGCCATTGCATTATATGCTAGTATTTTATAATAATGCAGTTTTTTAACAAATGGAGAAAATATTTTTTTTGACGAGAAAGGAAAAAGAGGACAAAGAAAGCCAAAACAGAAAAAAAATGGTCTACACAAGCCATTATGTGATTGCATTGCTTTTACAATTTTTTTATCGAGTTTGTACTCTTTATTTTTTGGTTCAATTTATTCAATTTTATTCGATTTATTTAACAATAGGATATATCGCTTACATTAACCAACATAAAATGCGCTGCTTAACTAGCTGGAAAGCACTCATATTCATACAGAGGTAGGTAAACAGTTATTTGTTTAATGAGCATAGTTTGGTTATATATACATTTTTGCCATTGTGTGCTGATTTTTCGTTTATAAATTTACACATTTTTTCTAATCTCGCACATGCACCTTGTTCCTACGTTTATTTCTTTTCGATAGTCTTTTTGTATTGTTTTTAACAACACTTGCCTTGACAGCCTCCGACACAGAATTGTCGTCGCCAACAGCAGCAACAAACGAAGCAGAAACAAAGACATATCGTGTCCGGGGTTCAATTAGTCCAAACGAAATCCTTGGCGATGTTTCCAAACTATCGACCGAGGCACGCATTGTGATCAATGGCGGCGAATACACAGGTTTTATTCAAAAAGACGGTGCATTTGCCATAGACAACATCAAGCTCGGAGACTCGCTTCTCGAGGTTGCCAGCTCCAAGTACGCATTCCCAAAGATCCATGTGCATATTTCGCTTAAAGAGGACGGCCGCGCGTCGATTGCTGCTAGATACGTCCAGATCGGCTCTGACTGGTCCGATGATGCACCCGTGCTGGCATATCCCTTGCGCATAGCTGCCGCTTCAAAGTATGAGTTCTTTACCGAGAGACAAGGGTTCAGCATCATTGCGATGTTCTCTAATCCCTACATGATGATGGTTGGCGCTTCGCTGGTTGCTGTGTTCCTTTTGCCAAAGCTGCAGGCAAACATCGATCCCGAGGCCCTCGAAGAGATGAAGAAAAAATGAACAAATAAACGGTCACCGCTGGGGGCAGAAATCATACGCAATTTTAAAAAAAAAAATTGGAACCTATTAAGATCGATTTTTTAGGCCTTCAGTCTTTGCTGTCTTCAGTCTTCGAGTCTTTGAATCTTTAATCACTGAGTCTTTGCTCACTGGTTTATGAATTTTTTAATTCTCGCTTTTTTATATTTTTGCTTAATTTTCGGTATTTTTAAAAATAAGTAATAAAAATTACTATAAGAATACCATAAAAAAATTACAGCCAGCGATGCCTGCTAGTCCTGTTTTTCACGCGTTTTTTTCTACGTATGATCCACAAAAACATAAATTATTTCATGTTTGTGGCTTTTTTAATGACATTTGACCATAGTGTAAATGGAATTGACTGTGTATGAGTATATGTGTCACATGGGAGCCATATATTATCATTAGTGGACTTTTGAGCCTATATTTTTATTATAAATATAAAATTTGTTATGATATTAAAGTTTTTTATATATATTTATTAGCTTCTGCAATATTGTACTTTTCACTTTAAAATGATTGCGCCTACTAACCAAGAGCAAAGCAGTTGCTCAAGCAGCGACGTTATTGATCTGTCAAAAGTCAGTACATTTACAAATGCAAAAGCAAATACAGAAAGCTCAGAGCAGTACGAAGTGCGACAACAGGAGCTTAAGAAAAAGAAAGCAGAGAAGGAAACAAAGCGACTAGAATTGCTGTATGAGATAAATGATAGACAATGGCGCAATTCCGATGTGTCCAATGCCAGACTACGCGAAATAATGCGCTCTGAGCGCAAGGGCAAAAAGTCCAGCATATCAGGTAAAAGGATGTTGTTGGCTAAAATAGCTAGCAAAGACACAAAGCATTCGAGCGTTTTTGATACATCATCCGCAACTATTGGCAGCTTCAGCAAGGACCTTGGTAAGGACCTGGGAATAAAGCAAAATAAAAAGAGTCGTTTACAAGAAGACTGTGAGGAGACAAGCCTTGCTGCGCTTGCTGCAACATACGGCTCGAGTACTGACGAAGAACAAACATTTGATACACAGACATAAGCAGTTATGACCAAACAATGATTGAATATATCTAAATAATAAACCGAGCCTGCTTTCTTTTTTTCAAGAGCAAAAAGACTTTATATGCCTTGAGATTTAAGACGAAAAATAAATAAATCAGCTTGCTGGCTAGTCTTCTGTGCCAAAGTATCTGTCACCAAAGTCGCCTAAGCCAGGCAAAATAAACTTTTGCGCATCCATGCTCTCGTCGATCTCTGCAGTAATGATATGGAGACTGGGGAACTTTTCCAGCATCTTTAGTACTCCTTCAGGCGCGCAAATGAGATTGATAAACAAAATGCGGTCCTCCTTTACCCCAGCTTCTATCAGAACCTCGATGCACTTCATCGCCGAGCCTCCGGTGGCCAGCATCGGATCAAGCAGCAAAACCCAGCGGTCGGATATGTCCTTTGGAAGCTTTGAGTAGTACAGCTTGGGCTGTGCCGTGCGCTCGTCTCTCTGGATCAAAACCTTTCCTATGCGGACGCTGGTGCAGACATCGCGCAGACCCTGCTCCATGGACTCACCAGCGCGCATGATTGAAACACCGCAGATCCGGCCTTGGAAGGAGACGCCCTGGAACGGCACCCCCATTGGAGTGATGACCTCTTTGTCGTTGACAGGGAGATAGTTGAGCCCTTCTTCGACCAGAAGCCTGATAACCCTGTCCGAATAAAAGACAAAGTCGCCTCGCTTGGTGTTTTTATCCCGAATTATGGTCATCAAAGCCTTGAGTTGGTTCGTTTGCGATAGCTGGTGCAGGCGCGGGTGCTCTGCTGCCTGGGACGAAAGAGACTAAATTAATTTTTTTTTATAAATACGTGGATATTGGTTAGTATGCGCCGTTTATTTCAGAGTCACTTTGACCAGCAGCTATCGTTTCTTACCATTTGCGCTCTTGTTTCCTTGTTTCCTGTGGTTATATGTGCTTTTTTTGGATAAATAGACCGAGCTATCAATGCATTTAATAAACTAAAATGACCCCAAAATAACAAATTAAGTACTGAATTCTGAAGAAAAGAAAAGAAAAGAATAGAAAAGCAGTTTCTCTCAGTATCTCTTTTTTTTTGCCAATTGAATACCCTGGGATAAAACAAGCAGTAAATACAAAAAATACATGGGGGATCAGAAAAGACCTTGTGACGTAAAAGCTGAAATCAGGTCTGGTTCATTGTGCCCTAGCAAGTGCATAGCAAAAGCTGTGCTGAATGAAGATGTGTGCATGTGCATTCTGCATCGGTGGCAAAGAAAAACACACTCGATAAAAAAATCTCTTACCCTCTTTTTTTGTGACCAGATCCTTAGAACGAGCTTTCTCTTAATACAAAAAACTTTATACCTCTATAGCTTCTTTCCTGTCCTGGCCTTATTTTGCTCGCCACATATCAATTTCAGCATGTTCAATAATACTAATAAAAGCGAGAAAAGGAACACAGACGATGTCATGGCAAAGACCGGCCAGGAGATGGGCCAGCTCTTCAACAGCTTTTTTGGAGGAATAGAGGCACTGAGACAAGCACCTTCAGACCCTAATGCAGCCGATGTCAACTTGGCTATATCCAGTATTTCCTCTGATCTATGGACACCGCGGATTGAGCGGCAAGAGAACGAGCATTGTATAACGCTAAGAGCGCATCTTCCCAACGTGCCCAACAACCAGGTACGCATCGATACGTCGACAAAGGGAAGGCTTAAGATATATGGCGAAAGTAACAGCCGGGTTGTTTATGAGAGTGGCGGAGACAGAATCACTGAGAGACAGCTGGGTCAGATTGAAAAGGATATTCCGTTGCCGCCAGAAGCGCTTGTCGAGCAGATAGCTGTTCTTGACGACGAGTCAAGCATCGTTATAACCATCCCAAAGGCAGCAAAGGTATAAAGGTCTATTTGACTGCTTTTGTACTTGTCTTTTTTTATTGCTTTAAAATTTTATTATTAGCTGTTAAGAAACGATGTTATAGAGAGCCATTTAAGAAGAAGGAGAAAAAAGGTATCAGCTTCAGATCTTAGGTGCTGGAGAACCGGCACTGGAGGAGGCAGCAAGCAGCTTTCTAGCGCGATCGCGAGCAATATCGACCATCTCCGAAAGCCCAATGACAAGCTCCTTGTTTCTATCGCCATGCGCAATCCGCTCCTCGACAATAGGGAACAGGCTGTCCTTGCTTCGGCCATTGACAAACACGACAAAGCGGAATCCATAGGCATCTTCGTATTTCTTGTTCAGCTCTGCCCACTTTGCAAGCACTGCGTCCTCGTTAGCCGATTTATTGCCCTGCTCCATGCGTGACAGAGCAGAGAGGTCCTTGGCCTTTTCGCCGATACGCGGGTGGGCATTGACGACCTCGAGTTGCTCCAGGGGCGATAGTTCCTTGATCAACTCGTCGGCGCGGTCCAGGAGATGGTCGTAGCTCTCGAATGGACGTGAGTCGTAGATGCGCTTTGTCAGAAGTGCTGTGGGCTCAAACAACAGAGAAACTACCCTGGTGAATTCTTCTAGAGGCAGATGGTTGGTTTCGCTGATGCTTGGCAGTGTAGGGTGGTCGGCAGACATGGCTGTTTCTATTGTTGGGCTTTTGCTGACACAATCGATTTATAAAAACGGATGATGTATTGTAGCTGAAAGGTAAAGAGATAAATAAATGAGGAAAGGAAAAGAGTACGGTATCGTTGATAATGCTGCTTTGAGGTTAAATGGCGCGCTTGGCCATTCTTTTTTCTTCTTCTTTGAGTTGCTAGCTAATCTTATCCAGCATTCAATCATTATCGGTCATTTTCATCTGTCCTTCCTTCAATCGATTTTTGGCTGCTCAAAAAGTGTAAAAATACATGCGATTTCTTGTTGATAACATCCTTTTCATTGTTGCGCAAAAGCATGCCTTCCGTCATATTCCACAGAATATAATTAGCAGAAAAATTAGCGCTTTATTTTTTGCTTCTCTGCTTTCCTTTTCTGTCCAACAGCTTGTCTTTATGCATGTGTTGTATGTTTTATTTGCTGCGCGAATTAATCAATGCATGCGATTGGCTAGCACAAGTCGGAGCCACAAGATCTTTACCACTGTGCTGATCCAAGCACAACGTATTAATTTAAATCAAATCATTTTGCTTTTTTTTTTTTTTTTACTTTTTTTTTCATCAAAAATATTTCAGATCTTTTTGCATGTCCAAAACTTGGCAAAGCCAGCAGCGTCAGCTTGTTGCCTCAGCTAGACATATATTTACATTATTTATTTAATTTGTTTTACTAATAGAGATAAAACAGTATATCCCTCCTAGGCAGCAAAATAATATGGAAGACGACGGGCTTATTCTCAACCTCGCGACAACCGATGTCGGATCGCAAGCAGGCGCAGTTCGCTCAAAGGCCAAAGGCGGGCGGTGGAAAGACCGTCTAAAGCAGCGGCGCGAGCACAAGACGCAGTCCAAAAACCAGCACCGACATTTTGAACAGGGTCAACAGGGCTCTGGAAGCGTCATGGCGGCCGATATAACCACAGCTGCTTTTGGAAAAGACAAGGGTTCACAGCAGCAGCAGCAGCAGCAGCAAGAAGTGCAGCAACTTCTGAGCGAAATAAACAAGGAGATGGGTAGCAATGCTAATCAGTCTAAGGAAAAGAATGCAACGTCTCAGGGGCCAGCAAAAGGCTCTGCAAACATGCAGTTGTCGACGCAGGCTAGCCGCCAGATCGTATCGTCGCTGTTCACAAAGAACCCAGATATTCCGCGGCTTGCTAGAGATACCACTCAGGAGCAGAAGGTCTCGAGCAACGCAGTCGTCGATACCTCGGCGTTTGAGGGAATCGGCCTGGACCCAGACATTGTCAGCTTTCTCAAGACAAAAATGGAAATCAGCAACCCGACGTCGATCCAGCAGAACGCAGTGCCAGTGCTGATTGGCAAACAGATGGTCACTCAGAACCAGATGCAAAACCAGAATAGCAACAACGACGATGACGCATTTAATGTGGACATGGAGATCGATGTCGAGCACGATGTTTTTATCCAGGCAGCCACAGGCTCTGGAAAAACCCTGTCGTATCTGCTTCCGATCATACACAGGCTCTTGAAGGCGACAATGGCGACGTCGAGCAAAGCACCTCCGTCGAGAGAGCTGGGCACATTTGCAGTGATCCTGACGCCCACGCGCGAGCTGGCCCAGCAGGTATACGAGACAGCGCATTCTCTGATCAACATGCCGCTGAGCCGGAATGCTGGCAAAAAAATACACTGGATGGTGCCTGGTATCGTGATCGGCGGCGACAGCAAGCAGTCCGAGAAGGCGCGGCTCCGCAAGGGCGTCACCATCCTGGCATGCACGCCCGGACGGCTGCTGGACCACTTGGAGAACACAAAGGCGTTTTGCGTCGACAACTTGCGGTGGCTCGTATTGGACGAAGCCGATAGGCTGCTGGAACTGGGGTTCCACGAGACGTTGTCGAAGATCCTTGCGCTGTTCGAGGAGCGCGCACGCAACCGCGTCCGTGTGCTTGGACACAGTACGATGGCGACATCGCTGGAGCTTCCTCGCCGCCGAATCAACGTTCTGTGTTCGGCTACTTTGCGCGACAACGTCAGGCAGCTCGCTGACGAGGCCCTGGTCAACCCAAAGTATGTCAGCGCAACCAGTATCTACGACAGCGCGGACCAGGCAGCGGCTGATATGCGCAATCGCAAGCGCAACCGCATGATGGCCGAGGACTACGAGGACGGGCGTGTGGGCAGAAAGGCCCGTGCGTACGATGACGACGGCGACGATGAGATGATGAACGGTGGGGACGACGAGGGCGGGTTTTCTGTACCGAGCCAGCTGGTGCAAAAGGCTGTTATAGTGCCGGCGAAGCTGCGGCTTGTGACGCTGGTCGCGCAGATGAAGAACACGTTCAGGCGCCAGCCCACCAGCAAGGTCATCGTGTTTTTGTCGTGCAAAGACGCTGTGGACTTTATGTTCTTCCTTCTTGCGCATGCTGCTGCTGAGCCCGAGGAAGACGTTGACATGGTTGCGGGCGGGTCAAAGTTTGCCGATGATCTGTTCAGCAACCTGGACGGCAGCGACGACGAAAACGCAGAGGACAGCGATGGCGTTAAGGATAAGTCGGACAAGGCGCAGTCGGGCAGCGTTTCCGACAAGTCTGGGCCAAAGCTGAACGACGACGACATCCATCTTGACTCGACGTTGTTCCCGGGCGTGCGCCTGTTCCGTCTGCACGGAAGCATGCAGCAGAAGCGCCGCACAGACACGTTTTCGCAGTTCTCCAAGGCACGGCACGCCTCGGTGCTGTTCACCACGGATGTTGCGGCCCGTGGTCTGGACCTGCCCAACGTCACGTCGATTATCCAGTTTGATCCGCCGACCGACCTGGCATCCTACCTGCATCGCGTCGGCCGTACAGCGCGTCTAGGCCGCGTGGGCGAGGCCATCTTGTTCCTGCTTCCCAGCGAAAGCGGGTACCTGGGGCTTCTGCAAGACAAGGGGTTGCGACCCGACGACGAGAATATGGAGTCGGTGCTGAAGCTGATGGCCAAAAGCGAGGGAGTGCGCAAGGTAGCCGAGTGGCAGCAGCGAGCTGGCGAGATCCAGGCGCTGCTCGAGCGGTTCGCCGTGGCAAATATCACGGCTAGGCGGCTGGCCAAGCAGGCTTATCTGTCGTCTATCCGCGCATATGCGACGCACTCGGCTGCTGAAAAACATATATTCCACGTGCGTTTTCTGCATTTCGGGCATCTGGCAAAGGCGTTTGCGCTGCGCGAGACCCCCAACCAGGTCGCCATGGGCAAGGGCAACAACCAGAAGGCCAGCGAAGCCAAGAAGGACAAGAAGGACAGGCGCGATAGGGAGACGGCGTTGAAGAAGAAGCCGAGGTTTGTGCGTGGTAATGAGATTAGCGAGTTTGCTGTCGGCGACGTCAGCACTTACTACGGGCCTCGCGTCAAGCGCAACGATAGCAGCAACGGCAACGATAATAGCAACGGCAACGGCAGTGACGGCGAGTAAGAGAGAAAGGACTAGGGGGGCTTGAGACATGGCGACGATCGAGCCCAACCACCACCTCTCTTTATTTTTCTGCAACAAGATACTTTTTTCGATATCTCTGGTATTACTTTCTTTTCTTAAACCCAGCAATTCATTCAACACATTTGACTGCCTTTTCTTTTCTTTTTCTTTTCTTTTCTTTTTCCATCTTCTTATAAAGCCACAATGTCTGTGCAAAAGTTCAACGACGCAGCCGGAAATCTCGAGCGCGTAGTTCTCAGCGGGCCAAAGGGGTCGTCAGTGGAGATACACGTGTACGGAGCCACGGTGACCTCGTGGAAGAGCCAGGGCCACGAGCGACTATTCGTCAGCAAGCAGGCCAAGCTGGACGGCACCAAGGCCATCCGCGGTGGCATCCCCCTGGTCTTCCCCCAGTTTGGCCCCGGCCCACTTCCCCAGCACGGCTTTGCACGCACGCGTCCCTGGTCCTTCGTCGGGGCCTCCGAGCACGGCGAGGGTATTTCTGCTACGTTCGAGCTACACGATAACGAGGAGACCAGGGCGTCGGCGTGGCCTTTCAAGTTTATTTTGTCCTATACCGTCGATGTCACGGCCACTACGCTGTCGACGATCATCAAGTACGAGAACACCGATACGCAGGAGTTTGACTTTACCTCGCTGATGCACACGTATCTCAGAGTACCAGATATTGTGCACACCACTGTGACCGGCCTGGAATCGACTATATTTGCTGACAAGGTCAAGGGAATCAGTGCGCAGGAGTCGCGTGCTGAGATCACCGTTGCTGCTAACGAGGACCGCGTGTACGAGAACGTGCCAGGCATCGTTGGTGTCCGGTGCGCTGGCGAGACTGTCTCGATCAGGCGCTTCAACTTTAAGGATATTGTTCTGTGGAACCCGTGGGCTGAGAAGGCCAGGGAAATGGCTGATTTCGGTGACGACGAGTACACGCAGATGATCTGCGTTGAGGCTGGCACAGTTGCTAGCAAGATCTCTCTGCGGCCCGGTCAGACTGTCTCGTGCGGCCAGCTGCTGACTGTCGAAAAGGACGCCAACTAGACAAGGCGGTCGCATTTAAGCTTTTTTTCATTCAAGGATTTTCCCTTTTTCGAAATATATATTTATATATTTTGCTGCATTACTTGCACACTGACTGCGTTTTTCGTCATCAGGCTCATTACACAGTGCGAAATTACTATGCTTAATCAGCATATTTCTCAGCCTTGGCGGCATTCAAGGAACAGGTTTTTTTTGATTTTTTCCACATTCATAATTGCTCGAAACCAAGCAACCAGAATTGGCCATTTTCATACAAACTTAAAATTTGAGCATCGGGATACAGAGATTTTTTTTATATTAAAACCTTGTCAATTTTGTTGTGGTTCTTTTTCCCTTCTCTCCGCCCGCAAGATAATCAAGGCCAGGTGGCTTCCGTTTTCTTTCTTTCTTTGTTTTCCCTTCCTGGCTCTTTTAATTGCCTCTGCTGTTTTCTTTATTATTACTTCTTTCTTATTTTTTTTCTCTTGTATGTTTTCTGGGGCTGGCCACACACACCACCAGACTCATTGCGCAATCGACATAATGCCAGCCAAGAAAAAACGCTCGCCTGATAGCCAGATCCCAAATACACAGCACAGAGCAGTTGCGACATCCACGTCGACTGCCGCGGCCAGCTCGTCGAGCAGCTTTGCCTCTGTTCGGGAGAGATCGCCTGCTTCTAGCGCCTCAGGTCCTAGTTTTGAAGATGCCGGTAGTGACCAAGAAGACCAGAGTCGGCATGGCCTAACTAACAGCGCAGTTCTCGCTGCAGACATAAATCGGGGCTGGCTAGCTTCGTTTGTGCGGCGCCGAGCTGCCGTTCTCTTACTCTTGCTTTTCAGCTCAATCATCGGCTTGCTCGCTGCACAGTCGTATTTTAACGCTCAGCCAGATATCCCGTCATGCGTGATGAGCTACAGCCGTCCGCGGTTTCTCGAGCAGACTTTGTTTGACAAAACGTGGACGCGCTTTTCAACAAAATACAAGCTCTATCTCTACAGAGAAGGCGGCTTCGATGCCTTTGACGAACCATATAGAATCCCTGTGCTTTTTGTTCCGGGCAACGCTGGCAGTCCCAAGCAGGTCCGGTCGATCGCATCAGCGACCACATCTGCGTTTGTCGATTTGATTGGCAGAGATCCCTCTGCCGTGGACCGTGGTCAGGTCGGGTTTGACTTTTTCACCGTGGGTCTTAACGAGGAATTCACCGCTTTGCACGGGTACTCGATTCTGGAGCAGGCAGACTTTGTCAACGACGCCATCAGATACATTTTGTCTCTCTATCCAAAGACGCGTCTGCGACACAAGCTGTCCAGCAACGGCACCGAATTTGCATTGCCCACCAGCGTAGTTGTCATTGGCCATTCCATGGGCGGCGTAGTAGCCCGGACCGCGTTTACCCTGCCAAACCACATAGTGGGCTCCATCCAGGCCATATTCACTCTGGCTACGCCACACAACAACCCGACTGCGTCGCTCGAGTCTTTTGTGGACAAAGTATATACCAGCATAAACAGTTTCTGGCGCCACGGGTTCCACCACGGTACATTGGACGACGTCAGCCTGGTTTCCATAGCCGGCGGCAACCTGGACTCGATGATCAACTCGGATTACACTTATGTAGGTGATCTGGCGCCCGAGGAAAACTCGCTTAGTCTGCTGTCTTCGGGAATCGACGATGTCTGGCTGAGTCTCGATCACCAGAGCATTTTGTGGTGTGCGCAGATGGCACGTAAATTTTCTACCATGTTGCTACATATTATGGATGCGCGCTTGCCGTCGCAGCTTCTGCCTCTGGACAAACGCATGGACGTCATGCGCCGATATCTCTATTCAAAGCTAGACTACGGATCCAAATATGCAAAGCCAAGTTTTAGTCCGCGCAAAACAAAAATTGAGTCGTATAGATATGTGCAGGTATATAATGAGGGCGCTATTCGGGTCTCGATTCCAGATAAAAGCGTTTCTGGATCTGCTGGTATTGATGGCAAATCACTGTTTAACAGTTCTTTGCATCTGGTGCCCACAGATACAATCGAAGACAGCAGCAAGTCTTCTGGACTACAGATCATCTATGGTCTGCGAAAGCAAAAGAAGGATCAGTCTAATGGTGACCATATTGTCGATCCTGAGTTCCAGGTCTTTGGCTGCAACCCAATCGATACACAGCAGCCATCAGCAGGTACTGATGGTCTGTCCGACTCTGTATGTACAAGCATTTATGTACCAGCGCCAGCAAGCTTGCCATTGAAGCCAGCAGCAGGCGGAGCACCAAAAATTGACGTGCCTTTGCTCAAGTATACCGAGATTCCAGCAGATCAACTAAGCAAGTTCGCATATATTGGCGCAGAGATACCAGCAGCGAAAGACATTGACCAGATAGGCTTTTTCCATGCACAGCTTGCTGAAAAGAAAGCATCTGACATTCTGGTGGTTAGTCCAGGATACCAAAGTCTTCTGTGGTCGTATAACATCCATGTGCCAGAAAAGCCTAGTGGCAAGAGAATTAATATACGTACACGGATTAGACTCAATGTCCCTGAAAACCCGTTCTTTGTTTTCCGTGCAAAGCTAGCAATGCGTGCTGCAAAGTGGGCCAAGCTGGGCAAGCCAAGATTCGGCGCCGTTGTTAGGCAGTCAGATGGACGCCGCATGTTCGAGTCCAAGTTCTGGTACGACCAATCTGTCATGGACTTTGCTATCCACGGACGCGGAGCATATCTCCCCAGCGACGACATTGCCAATAATGCACTAAAAACCAACCATATGGACACGCCTTCTTTATGGAAAGGCGTGTACCTCGATATATGGGCTGACACTGATTATTACTCGGGGTTCGATATCTCGCTGTCAATCAACTGGTACTCCTCGATTAACCGCATGGTCAAAAGATACGATATGGCGTTGCTTGCATTGTCCTTTATCTGGGCATCACTTGTGTTGCTTGACCAGCTGAGAACCTGGAATAACGATGTCGTTGAATCCGACTCCGTGACTGGCGCTCAACGCCGACCCACGTTCCCCAGCTGCCTTGGGTCCATAGAAAATCTGATCCGGAACGGTACACTGACCACGATGCTTGTTGCAGCTGCATTGACCCCGGTGCTGCAGACTGTGGTTGCATATTTAATGCAGAGCCACTGGTCGCCGGCTTTACTTGCAGCGTGGAATAATCTGTTTATGGGTGTGCGTGGATCAGGACTTGCTCTGTGTTTTTTGCCGATGCTCCTGGTTTTTTTGTCACTTGGCTTTGTCGCACTTGAGGCAGTTGTGTTGACACTTGTTTGCTCTGCGATTTCGTGGATTGCAGTCAACGTGCTTATGCGCTTTAGAAGCAATGCGTCTGCAGATGCCTCTTCTTCAGATGTTGCTCTTCTGCATCAGCAATACCAGAACTACCAGCAGCTGCGGCAGCAGCAGCAATTGTCGCTGATCAAGAGCCCTGCAGTTACTAGGCCATTGGTTGCAACTGTTGCCTTTATTGTATTTGTAGGAACCTTTGTTCCCTATCAGTTTGCATTCCTGGTCATTTATTTTGCACAGTTGATCACATCAATACGGACCACGGTCCTTGCCAGCCATGCTGCGTCCAAGGCACTAGCTGCAGGATCCGCGCACCCAAAGGCCCATGCAGCATCGGTGGCACTCAGAAACCGTGCCAAATATCAGCTTGCCCTGCTTTTGTTCTGGACCAGCAGCCTGCCATACTGTGCTCCAGAGCTGCTTGTCTGGGTGCGCAATCTCAGTGTTATGTGGTTTGAAGACGCGCCGTCGGATCATAATCTGCTCAATATGGCCGGGTATTTTGCTCTGCGTATGCTTGCCTCCTACCATATTGTGCCAAGATTGGATTCGAGTCGGCTAGTCTTTTTTGGCTGCTCAAATTCGCACTGGCTGCGCTGTGTCACTTATGTGTTCTTTGGTCTGTCTGTTGCTGTTGCCTGGCTGCATAGCGTGCGTCGGCCTTATATTCTGTACAGCATCGCTAATGCCATTTCTGCATGGCTGGCGATGATTCAGCTGGCTGATTTCTTTGTCCAATACACCGCTGTTCGCCGCAAAGAAGAGTCCTTTGCGATGCATATGCAGGCGAGATCTGCTGATGCACAGAACCATTTGGCACTGAGTGAACCAGAGGATTATGACATGGATCTGATCTATGAAGAAGGCCATGATGACAACAATGAGGAGCCTTCAAAGAGCCTGCTAGACCGCAAGCTGCGTTAATTTTTTTCATGCTATATTTCTTGCTTTCTATTTTCACAATTATTTTATTTATTGCATATAAAAATATCGCTTCTTTCCTCCATATTCTAGCTTTTAATGCGCTTGTTAGATGACTCTTTGCTTTGTGATTTACCCTTTGTTGTTTGAAAAAAAAAAACTGTAAAAAAAGGGAATTTGTTTTCTAGTTGGAGGTCTTCTCGCAAGTTGATCCTTCGCTGACAATATCAAGGAGCTTGTACTCTGTAGCTACACCGCCGTTAGGCTGGCGATCAAAGACAGAGCGGATCTTGGCTGCAATCTGATCAAAGTTATCGACAGCAAGAGCAAGAATAGTGGGGCCAGCGCCGCTGAGACAGATGCCAAGCAGTCCGGGGGTGTTATCGGGATTAAAAGTTTTGAGGATCTCGGGAAGACCTGGGATCAGGTGCATTCGGTATGGCTGGTGCACCTTGTCCTCCATGGCCCGGTAGATCAGCCATGGATCAGGAGTGTCCCGGCCCAGAGCAGTGGTCAGAACAGCCAGCCGCTGGAGATTAAATACCTACGATAACAGGAGAGTGGTAAAAAAAGGGAAATTGTTGTTTTGCGACGATCAATTGCTTGAACAGGATATGAGTAATTAGTAAAATTTGGCAGTCATGTAACAAAAAAAAAGCCAAGCTCAGTGTGTCTTCATTACTTTTATGTCTTTCTGTCAGTGTGTATATACTTACAACATCGTGGGTCTTGTAGGACCCAGGAAGAGCAGCGCGAGCCTTGGAGGTAGCCAATTCAAACTGGGGGATGATAGTGACGGCCTTGATCTTTGGCGAGCAGCCAAGACGCAAAAAGTGACCAATATTTTCAGGCGGCAGCTTGACGTTCTCATCAGCAGCAGCAGCCTTCTGCTCTCTCTCGCGACGCAGAACCTCTGTCTCATCAGCTTCGCTCGCAGGCACATTCCCTGATCTGTCAACATCAATGAGGTAGCTGGCAACAAAGCCGCCGACCAATGCTGCTGCTACGTTGTCCGGATGATGCTCAATCATCAGGCAGTAGTCGAGCATCCGCTGCTGAGTCAGGCCCAGAGAACCAACTGCATCGGCTAGAATGACTCCAGCGACAACTGCAGCGCCAGAGGAACCGAGACCACGGCCCAGTGGGATACGGTTGTTAACACATACGGTTGTCGGATGGGGGAACTGCTTGAGACCGTTGCACTCGAGCACGTAGAGCGCCGTGCGGGTGATGAGGTTTGCGCGAGGATCGAGTGACAGGCCGCTGGAGTTTTCGCCCTCGTATGAAATGGTGATGTTGCTGGTCGAGGGGCTCGGCTGGGCATCTGGCTCGATGCAAGCATTGACAGTCAGATAGAGCGATAGCGAAAGGCCCATGACGTCGAAGCCGGGTCCAATGTTTGCCGATGTGGCAGGCACGTTGATAGCATAGTTGATACCCATGGTAGTTACAAACAGATAAATAAAGAATGAATGGAGTCTAAAGTAAAAGGACGTGCCTTGCTCTGAAAAAGATCAAATGGTTATAGTGTACTAGAAAAGAAGAAAAGTGGAAAAAAAGATGATAAAGCACAGAAGATGATCGGGAAACCTGAATCATCAGTATATAAATGCGCGCTCTTGTATGTGGGGAGGAAAGGGAACGCTGGTCTGTAAAAGATAAAACAAGGTTTCTTTTTTTCCTCTTTTTTCTTTTTTTTTTATTTCACAAGCAATTGAAGCAAGCGCGTATTCAGTATTACTTCCTTCACTTTTCTTTCAACAACAGCAGCTTTATCTTTATACAGCAAAGAGATGCTGCGACGTTCTTGTCATCGCTGGTTGCAGCCGTTGTCACATACTTTGCCGATACAATGCAGACACAGCTTTTCGGTTTTGTCCGCGCAGTTGGCGCCAACCACCTCCGCATTTTGCGTCATAGGCGACGAGATTCTGAATGGCAAGGCGCTGGACGCCAATTCGCAGGTGTTTGCTCAAAGATGCTTTGCTCTCGGAGTGGAACTTGAAAAAATAGAGATAGTGCCCGACAAACACCAGGCTATAATCGAATCGGTCCAGCATCTTTCGCGCAAGTACGACATAGTGTTTACAAGTGGTGGCATTGGACCTACCCACGACGACATCACTTACGAGGCGATTGGCAGGGCATTTAGCTGCAATCTGCGGTATCACGAGCCAACCATGGCGCGGATGCGGCAGATAATGGCCAGGCGCGCGTCTTCTAACCATGCACGATGGACTGCGCCTGACCCAAAGGGCACGCCAGATCAGATTGCGTGTGCCCGCATGGCGCTGCTGCCAGAGCCAGCTGCAGTTACTTATCCCTGCGATCAATACTGGGTTCCAGTTGTTTGCGTCAACCAAAATGTGCACATTTTCCCTGGGATACCCAGACTGTTTGCCGAGATGGTCACAGCATATCTTCCTGGCCTTGTTAGTCGACTATCATCACATGCGCCTCAAGCATTTGTACGTATTCTCATAGGAACACAGCTAAGGGAATCGGTCATTGCTCCTGTCCTTGAGAAACTGCAGGCACGGTATGCGCCAATGGGAATCAAGCTAGGCTCATATCCAAACTGGCTGCCGCCGCAGCTCCAGAAGCAGCAGGAAGGCTCTGGATCTAAAAGCGGATCTGAAATTGGCATAAAGACGAGCGAGCCATTGGTAGTGCTTTCTGCTATTGGAAAAGATGCCTGCAGCTTAGACGCATGTAAGCAGGACTTGTGTGAGCTGCTAGAGGGATTCGAAATCAAGAGCATTTAGAGCACCACATACTGCTTTTTCTTTTTAAATGATATGTTGTTTTAACTGTATTCTTTTAAATATCTAGATAAGATACGCCTATAATTTTATTTGCCAAGGACCTGCTTGCCAAGGCGAGCAAGGTGGTAGTTGACATTCGATTTCTTTGCGCCACGGGGCTTTCCCTTCTGCATGCACTCTGTCAGTGCCTTTGCCATCTCAGCGCACCTCTTGTCGTCGACCGAGACCGAAGCCCAGCATGTTGCCAGTGCAGACATTTCGACCGCGCACTGCGGGAGGTTCTGTGCCTTCCGTGTACGAACTCTAAGCTTGGGAATGTTGACTGCAGTCATGGCACTTAATAATGAAAGATAAAACAAAGCTGATTTTAAGGAGAAATAACAAGCAAATTATTTACAATGCAAAGACAAGAAAATAAAATCTATGAAAAGTTGAAAAATATACTACTAAAGTGTTGATTTATTCCTCATGTTTATCTCATTATTTGATCCAGAGATTTTATAGTGATTTAGCCGTGATCAATAAAACGCTAATTTTTTTGCAAACAAGAAAAAAACATCTTTTGGTCGATATACCCATGTTTAAAGAACTCTCTTCTCTCAAACTGGTTGTTATTGTCCTTTATACCTTTTCTCTTTCTTTTTCTTTCTCTTTTTTTAGCTGTCATAGTTCGATCATGTCAAAAAGAGATACGGTTCAATTTGAGGGCCACAAGTTTTTGAAGCAAAGACTCGTGCTTTCGATCTTGAGCCAGCGGCCAGTGCGTATTATCAAAATCCGGCCCGACGATGAAAACCCTGGTTTGCGCGATTATGAAATAACCCTGCTTCGGCTATTGGAAAAGGCAACCAACGGCTCAAAGTTTGAGATCTCACACACAGGTACATCTGTGCTTCTGCGGCCAGGTATGATCACCGGTGGACGGATAGAAATGGAATGTCCGGTGTCGCGGGCCATAGGATACTACCTAGAGGCCCTGGTAGCTCTAGCGCCGTTTGGCAAGGAGCAGATGACTGCTGTTCTGCACGGAATCACCATGAACAACACTGATCTGTCTGTGGACACGATCCGCACGGCGACACTGGTCAACTACCGCAACTTTGGCATCGAGGAAGGAGTCGAGCTGAAGATCACAAAACGTGGTGCACCGCCAAAGGGCGGAGGCGAGGTACGGTTTATGTGTCCCGTGGTGCGCTCTGTTAAGCCATTGAACTTTGTTGACCAGGGCAAAATCAGACGTATCCGAGGCATAGCCTATGCGACCCGGGTGTCTCCGCAGACAGCAAATCGCATTGTCGAGGCTGCGCGTGGCGAGCTGAACCGGTTTATTCCCGACATCTATATCTACACAGACGTATATAAGGGCGCCGAGTCGGGCCTGTCGCCTGGCTTTGGCCTGTCGCTTGTCGCCGAGTCGACGACTGGCGCGCTGATGACAGCCGAGCTCTGCGCAAACCCTGGAGACGCGCCAGAGGACGTCGGCAGAGATGCGGCCAAGATGCTTTTGAACGAGATTGTCCGTGGCGGATGCTTTGACTCTTCGCACCAGTGGATGGCGCTGCTTATGATGGTGCTTGGTCCAGAACATGTGTCTAGAACCAGGATCGGCAAGCTGACGCCGTTCACGATCCAGTATCTGCGCGACATCCGCGAATTCTTTAATATTACGTTTAAGATCAAGCCTGATCCAGAGACAAACACTATAACAATGACCTGTCTGGGATCTGGATTTACAAACGTCGGCAAAAAGACAACATGATCTCACCGCTCATCTATTTTTTTCACTTTTCTCGTATATGCAAAAATATTATTTTATTACTATTAATTTGGTTCTGCTTTGCTGAAAAGGCAGGAAGCGCTATTCCTTTTTTTAAAGAGGCTCTGCAAGCGAATGATAGCCACGCTCAGAAACTGCTACAGTCTGGCCGACGCGAATCTTCTGGCCAATGCGCTGTGGCACTGCATGCATCCCAAAGCAGACAGTTGTGGGCTTTCCAGGATCCGGAAGCCTGAAAGTGCGCAGAGTCCGCATGGGTTCGCCATCGCTGTGCATGGCGCCAGTCTCGAGATTGACATTGGGCATAGTGCACCGTGTCGTGCGCGAAGCGATAAACATGGACCAACTTTCTTCTTGCTGGTCATCATCATCAGCGACAGACTCTATGCGTTTCCAGGTCTCTTCATCATATGCAAGAGAGCCACAGCTGTTGCTGCCGTTGTCGCTGTTGCAGTTGCCTGCAGCTGACAAAACGATGTTTGGGCGGAAGGTTTGTTGCGTAAGTGGGCGTGGAACGCGGCTGTTGACATCGTCTAGCGACTGCTTTGTGGTAATGTGAAACGGAGAATCATCTGTAAACCCGGACTTTGGAGGCGTCTCGCACGAGCCCTCTTTGGGAAAATTGCGCAAAACCAAGCGATGCTCGTCTGGGTCCTTGTACAGCAGCTGCGCCGGCTTGCCGATAAACTTGGTGAACCAGGCACTGGCCTCGCCGCCGCAGCAGCGACCGATGACATCGTCAGACCATACGCGGACTTTGATTTTCTCTCCCAGGTGCTTGTCTTTTTGTGGATGCAAAGGCAAGCGCAGGACAGTTTCCATGCTGAGTGCTGAGAGCTCCAGAACACCTTCGGCCTGGTCTATCTTTGCTTTGACCAGTGCCAGCCGTGGCTCCTGCCTCTGTGTCACGAAGCGGCCTGTTTTGGAGTTGATCACCATCCACAGCCGATCGTAGGCCAGACCGGTTTCGCCGATCACTGATTCGCTTAGTGCAACGCCTTGACACGACTTGACAGGGTACGTGTACAGCGCCTCGACCACCCACCTACTGTCACCATTTGCTATCAGCGACGCCATAAGCAAAAATAAGCTATTTTGAAATAAAAAAAAAGCAAATACAGATAGTGTTGGATTAGCGCCGAAGGTGTCGGCACAAGATAGATGAATTAAGACTAATCTGTAGCCTGAAAGTATAGGTTGTTATAAATAATAAAGGAAGTTATTCATTAGGAATCACATCATTTGCGTGGATTACGTTGTTTAAATAGAAAACGAAAACTACTCTTTCACTCCATCTGGAGAAACTGATGTCATTGTATTTCTCTGTGAATACCTACAATGGCTTATTCTCTCAGAAGCCCATTACGAGGGGCGTACTCATGAAACACTCGGAAACTGTCACGTTCATATTACCTGTAATGTATCTTGCATGGTCGATCAGACATCCGTGTTGCTTCTAGGGGTCCTTCGCTAGGGGGAGGAGAACCTGTTATGCCAATTAAAATTTGACTTATACTCTGATCCATCTTACTCTCTATGTGAATATAAATATCTACGTCTCGTTATTTCACATTTGTTCTTTTCTTTTCTTTTTTCAAGTTAGTGTTCATTATTATAATAAAAATATACAAACCATTTTTGCTCTATAATAGGAACCCATGGGTATACCACCCAAGGAACGCAACAATAGGATTGTTGTTGACAAATTCTCTGATTTTAACAGTTCGATTGGGCATTGCTTTTTGCTGCTTAGCAGGAAATGCCAAGACTTCTATTTTGTTTCGCATGCAGCACAGCGCTTTGGGCATTCCCGATATAGAAATATGACGATGACGAAGATGAAAAAAGTGCTATCTATTTTTAGCAAATTTTCTTGTAATTTGTAAGGGTCTCGGGATGTTGGCATATGTTGCTGGATCCGGACCTGTTCTGATGCCTCTGTGGACAGCTCTCTACAAGGAAAAAAAATGGGGAGATAGAATCACGGCCATCAGCCCTTTTGTGCTGTTTGCGCAGATAGAGCCAGACTCGTCTAGAACAATGAGAGCCATTTTAGTACAAGGAGAGAGGTTCTGGATTGTTAAAATTCATAGAAGCATACAGCTTTTTGATTGGTCAGCTTGTTTGATTGGGCATTACAATAAATGAAAAAAAGTGTAGTGAGACAGAAGGCTAGTCTAGTCTCATTTTCTTTGCTGCTTATTTTATTTCTTCAAATAAGTGATATATTTCTTCTATAAAAAAACTCAAAAGGGGAAAAACTGGTCTTTTGGATAGCAAGCGCGTATTAAAAAACACATTAGGTTTTATTTTAAGCTAAAAAAAAAGCATGTGTGTGGAAAAAATAGTTGCATCACCTCACACCTGATTGAAACAAGTAAAAGAAAAAATCATTTTTGAGCACTATATCAAAAAGAAAAAATTAAGTTTTTTTTCTTTTCTCCTTTTTCTTTTCCACTTTCTTTTTCAACTTTATATTTTTTACAATTTATTTTTTCTTGTCTTCTTGTAACTTATTATATCATATTTATATTTATTTTGTTTTTTGACAAATCGCCGACAATGTAAGTGCTACGGGAATTTTTTTCGCTCGATGCTGCTGAGAGCTGTTCTGAACGCACGAGGCAATCTTCTGCTAATGTTCCTAGCATAAAGGCAAAGCCATTATTTTTCTTACTCATTTCCTTGCTAATAAGAACCATTGGTATTTTTTCATATAACAAGCGCATTTGTAGGTCTGATTTCTACGCTCACAATGCTGCAGGATACTCCTTCTCCAGCAACGACTTTGGTGCAGCCAACAACAATGCCCGCAACAACTACCCACCTGCAAACAACTATCCGTCAGACGACAACAACCACAGCGGCTCTGGCGGCACAACAGAAAAGCACAAAAAGGCATCGGATATCCAGCAGCAGGTCGACGAGGTCGTTGACATTATGAACGAAAACGTGAAGAAGGTAGTCGAGAGACAAGAGCGTCTGAACAACCTGGGCGACAGAACCGAAGACCTCCGCAACACATCGGCCATGTTCCGCAAGGAGGCCAAGACGGCTCACCGGAATATGTGGTGGCAGAACAAGAGGCTGACCATCATCATTTCCATCATCGTCATTATTATCATCGTTGTCATAGTTGGTAAGTAGCAGTATGATGGAGTCTAGGCCTGGCTTCTAAGCAGTCTTTTTTCTCCTACAATGTCTTACCACACTCTCACGCACGTGATAGATATTACACATGGGATGTATTTGCTATCATTTTTGGCACGCGGCTTTCTAATATTTGTTGTATTTCTGTTTTATCGTGTCTGTCTTTTTGACTGTAGTTCCGCTGGTTGTTACAAAGAAATAAGCATGTCGCGTGGCATTACTCGCGTCGCTTCGCTGCTCTGTTTCTATTTCGACGAATGCGCTCTTTCTTTATTATGCACTGGGTGGGGGATAATGAGTCTTTCGGGTGGAGCCAGTGTATCTGCTGCCGATAAGCGTATATGCGAGCGTTTTTAGGCTGATATACCGCCTTTTGAATAGCTCCAAGTTCTCTTTCTAGATCCATTCAGAGCTGCATACTCCTGCCTAGTTTTATTTTTTTTTACTTCTCTGTTTTTCCTTCTTTTTCATCTTTTTTTTTGTAAAGTTGTTTTTTACTTGTTTTTTGTTTGATAAACGGCTTTTTACTCTTGTAACTTGTGAGATTGTGTTACAAAAGCCTGCTGCTTGACTATTGCTCTGTCTTCAAATACGGGAAATGAGATGTTCTCATAACTCTAAAAACGTGTTCTGAAAATGGACTCTGCTGCAATCAGAGCTGCAAAACGTTGTCAAGCACAGATTCAACTTTACTAATCCGTGCTGATTTGATTCTCCACTTTTTTTTCCATCTGTCACCTGTTTCAATTTTTTCTCTCCACCAACAAAATTTCTTTCCCTTACCTCCCTCTCCACACAACAACAACAACGCACAACGACACAAGCGTAGCTAACGCACTCATACATAGGCTTGGATTCGCGTGGAATTTTAAAACAACTAAACACGCTTTTTCTTCAGTTTTTTTTTCTTTTTTTTTTTTTTTTGACCACAACCATTTTTATTAGTTTTCCAGCGAAGCTATATTTCTTTCCCCCCACTATTTTATTAACCAGACCTATTTTTTTTATTACATCGATTACCTTTAACAATAGGGTGTTGGTCATAAAGAAATAATTTTTTACAACAATATATCGCAGACCGTTTGGAGAAATAAAAAATTCTTTGGACCTGTTTGTGATAATAACATATAAAGCGGGTTTTATTGTTCCTAGCTTTATTTTCGCCTTTGCTACTCCCTTGCCCTTCTCAGGTCTGTCCCATTTATTTATTTTTTTTTTCAAGCAATGTCGGTGGCAAGTGCTTCGGACCTAGCTGAAAACTTGACTGCAGAAAGTCTGCAGCAATCTGGAATTACTAGCGCACTTACCTCGCCTGAGCAAACGACGCCTACTGCAAACAGCGACAGCGGCAACAGCAGCGAAGAAGACGATGGTAGTGACGATGAAAATTATGGCCACGATGATCAACAAAAGCTCTCTGCGCGTGCGCGGAAGAGGCAAAAGATAGAGACAGGTACTTTACACACAGAAGCAGGGGTAGAGAAGGTCATTGGCAGTGTGCCAGAAACCGAGGGTGCTTTGTGGGAGCGTGCCCAGCACGTTGAACATGCCGGGCAGACGTACCATATCGGCGACCATGCAATTCTAGAAGACGTGGAAAACAGCAGTGGAACTCAGGGCACAGAGCTAAGCCCCGTTGGACAGATACTGGATATACATCGAGATGCCCACTCTGGTGCTACAAATCTCACAGTGTCATGGTACGTCTATCCACAGACCGCCTCGCATCCGCCCTATATGGAATTCTACAAAACCGCTGTTTTGCGGACGTTCCGGCAAACTGTTGTTCTATTAGAGCGGGTGCGCGAGCTGTGCTTTGTTGTGCAGCCAGCAGACGCTATGGTTGGCCACCCAAGCGAGTGGAAGGAAGGGAAAAAGATATTTGTCTGTGACTCGCGCTATGTAGATAAGGGCGACTTTATCCAGAAGATCAAGCATTGGAGCCGATCAATCTGGCCTGATTTTATGGACCAGAAGAGGAGAGAGATGCTGAGCACAATGGTGCCATGGCCAAATGGCCCCAGAGAGCTCGAAAAGTCACTTGTGCCGCTCGAGACGACTGACGATAGCACCGGGCATACTCCACAGACTAGGCGAGTGACCAGGATGACTTCTGCGCCGAGTTCTGACGTTGCGACACCAAAGAACACAAACGCAGCAGCTCTTCAGCAGCAACTGATGCAGACACCGACACCTGTATCCGCCCAGGCGCAGCTTCTGGCTTACCAGCAGATGCTGTCGCAGGGACGGATGAACATGCCAATGGCTCTAAATAATCAAATGGCTCCTCCTCCACCTCCATTTATTCTTAACCAGCTTCAGCAGCAGCAACAGCAGCTACAAGCGCAGTTGCTACAGGCACAACAGCAAAACCACAGACTTCAGCAACAACAGCAATCACAGCAGCAGCAGCATCAACTGCAAACACAGTCAGTCTCTAACAATCCAATGCTCTCTCCTGGGTCCATTGCTAGCCATACTAATGCGCCCTCGCCACTGACCAGCCCCACATCTTTTTCTGTAATTCAGCCGCCAAGGCGCCGAGGAAGACCTCCAAAAAACAAGCAGCTGATTGAGCAGCGCGCACTAGAAGATGCAGCAGCAATTGCCGCAATCGCTCAGGGACGGACGCCTGCTAAGCCGGCACCAGCAGTGAAACGCCGACAATCTTCATCGGTGGCATCTCCGTATGGTAATGCTGGAAGGCCAGTCTATCAGCAGCAAAAGCCCAACTTGACTGGGGTAGCTGGGTACAGCTCAATCAACGGCTCTGGAGGCCCACACGCTATGAGCGGTCAGCCTACATACACGCCGGCACAGCTGCTGGGAACCCGCAATCAGGGCGGAATAGCTGTAGCACAGGCATTACAACAGCAGCAGCTTCAGCAACTCCAGCAGCAACAACAGCAATTGCAGCAGCAACAGCAGAGGCAGCAGCAGGCAAACGCTAGCAAGATTGCCCCTTTGCCACATATCGATCCCACCACGGTAGCGCAGCTTCCTGAAGAGGTCGTTGATTTGTTCCCAACTGCCGATGGAAAAATCAAGTGGTTTGCTACAGCGCCTGTCTGTCACAGCCTGGCCAAGGCTGCACAGCACTCGCAAGCGTATCTAGACTGGCTGAAGCAGAAAAAGGACAAGCAGCTGGCAGCTCAAAGACATAGCGGCGATTCTGGTTTAGAAAAGACATGTGCGAGCACTGCTTCTGTGTAAACATATTATTCTGGCCAGAGACCACCAAATACAACACGTATATATATATATGTTCTCTTTTACTTTTAAGCTCAGCCGATTACTGATTATTTAAGTTCAGGATTCTTGCTTGGTCTTGTGCGATATTTTTATATGTATGACAAATAAAATTAGGATTTTTTTGCTTGCCTTCGCTTGCCACATTCATCGGTTAATTCTCAGAACCTCGAAGTTCTACAGAAAATTCGATATCAGCGCCCAAAACTTCTGATTTCAGATGTCGCGATGGTGCGCTAGATCAAACAAGAAAAATAGGGAATTTCGCAAAAAGAGATTAAATTCCGCAAAGAGCAAGAAGGTAGACAGCGCTTAGCTTGTATAAGCAAGTCTCTTTTTTTTGCTTTGATTTTGCAGCTTTAGAGCCCCTAAAGAAAGTTTCAGAGATCCTTGATTTTATTTTGTTAGCTGAAGGATCCGTCAAAAAAATCAAATGGATAACTTGAAACAAATACGATATTGTGAGTGGCAATCCGACATGTGGCCGATTTCCCTGCGTCAAGACCAAAAGCCCGTCCATCTGCCGCCAGCGCCTACTAATGTTCTTATACGTTTTTTCTTTTAATTTTTTTGTTTTGCATATATTGCAAAAAGAAAGAAGCGACAAGATAGGAGGGACAGGAGGGCAGTCGTTCCTTGTCAGCTGGATCCAATATAAACAGTCATATATATATTAAATTTTACATTGCATGCTTGCGGCATTCCATCGATAAAGCCAAATTAGTTGTTTCTGTTGCCATTGCTGGTGTTTTTAAGCAGAAACAGCGATAGTCGATGATAATGTTTTTTTTACTCTAGCTGATGATTTAGATTATAGAAGCAATAGTGGGATTATATGCACCAATTGAAAGCAGAAACCAGAATGTTTAGATGTTGGGATTATGATGCAAGGAGGATAAAGCAGAAACCAATGAGCGGCGCAATTCCGCAAATGCAGCATAAAGACGAATGAGCAATTTACCATCATCCATTGACTCAAGCTGGTCGATTCAAAATAATACACCTGAAAAAAGCCTTGCCCTTTTTTCAGTTGCGGTATTCAGCTCTGAGGGGGCATTTCCGCAACTTCTACAGCACATATCAATATTTTGCGGTAATAAATTTTTAAAAGGAATATGCCCCATCCATACAATGCTCTTTTTTGCACAATATATTCTAAGGTACAAAGGGCATCTGCAAAAAAGTTAGTGGGCATAAGTGGGTCTATGACATCAAAACGCGTCTTGGAATATAAATAGGCAAGCAGCAGTCTTGCTTGCAGTCTGCTCCTTTTTTTTTCTAGCTCAACAAAATTTTCTCTCATTCCTGCTCTAGCATTATTTTTTTCTGTCCTTTATTTCATAAAGAAGGCAGCTCCTTCGGCTCTTTCTTCTTTTTTTTCTATTATTTCTTCTGTGCATTTACAACCCACTCCATCACTTTCTCTATTTGATCGATTTGCTCTGCAAATCCAGCCAAACTGATAAAATTTAATATACCTATTCATATATATTTAGCCGACGGCTCTTTTCCTTTTTCTTTTTCTTACCTGCGTTGCATCGCATTCTGCTCTTCCTCAACCTTGTATTTTCCAGTGTTAAATACTCACTTATATCTTTCTTCCAACTCTTTTGGTCAAGGAAATCATCTCTTAAGTCGATATACACAGCCTCACACAGAGCAAAAATATCATATAAAATAGAAGAAATATGTCTTCTTTGGACCCTGAGCTGCAGATGCTCCCTATGGGCTACATGGAGATGGCTGCCATCAACAGCGAGCAGCAGCAACAGCAGCTGCGCCGCACCAGCACACGAAGCAGCGCTAACTGGGCATTTTCCTCGTCATCGTCATCCTCTTCTTCCAGCGATGGCTTTGGCTCTCTGCTCTACAAGTCGCTCACCCGCGCAATGGCAGCCATGAGCAGGCCGGCGCCTCCAAAGTACACACGCGGTGCCTGGTCGATAATTAACGATGTGCCGTATCCGCCGCCGCCGCCCTACGCAGGCTACAGCAGGCATCCACCCAGCTACGAGGAGGCCCTGGAGATCGGCGTAGTCGCGTCTCCCCTGCGGGTAGAGCAGCAGATGCGCCATCGTGACCACATCTCGCGTCCAGCGCCATCAATTAACCTTGTGTCGGGCTCTAATTGCGAGGGCGTCACATTGCTTCCACGTGTAGCATCTGCGCCTCAGTTGACCCTGCTCGCGGCCAATTCATTCCCGTCCCAAGACCTGCATATGCCGGCCGATGCCGAGAACGAGCTGTTCTCTGGGCCTGTCGAGACAGGCCATGTCCTCCCGCGCTACATCGAGGTCGATTCTACAACTCCTCTGTCGCCCGTTGTCAGCAGGTGGCGGCTGGGCGAGGCTGCCGTTGAAAAGCCCGCAAGGCATCCCAGGGGCTATGCTTACCCGGATGATGCTGCTGCAGAGCATAATTCGCCGTTGAATTAGTAGTTAAAATGAGAGATGCCAGCAGATCATTTGACTAGATCAATCTATTATGACTGCTTTGTCCTTTCTTCTTCTTCTCCTCCCAAACAACTGACCGCCGCTCATATATTCCTCTGTACAGCCATATCATCCCGGCGCTCTAGCGTCAGTTTCTTCTATCCTGTTTATAATGTCTATATCAATACAAATTTGTCAAAAGAGAAAATAATTGCAAGCTGTTGATCTGATCTCCATTTGGACTGTGTGCTGCTAAATGTGAAAAAATACTTTAAAAAATATCATTAGAGCATTTCTATGTAAAGCAAAAATAATAAAAGAAAACAGAGCAGGCTGCTCATGCGAGAAGCGGCTCATTGCGCGACCGCTCAGAAGCGGTATTTTCATTTTCTTCCCGTTCACCCTCATCTTCGATATTCTGCGACACAGCAGCAGCTTGTTCTGGCAAACGGTGCACTGGAGCATGTGGCAGCTTGAGGTTCATATTATCTGCCTCCTGACGCTCCAGCTCTTCAAGCTCTCTTAGCACAGACTCTTCGTCTTCCACAGTCATATTGGCGCGCAACAACTCGGACACCTCGTTCTGGTATGCAATAGCATCAGCTGTGTCCTCAGCTAGTCGCTCGATATCCTCCAGCCGCATCTCCTTGTTAAGCTGCGTCAAAACCTTGTTTCCCTGCTCAAGTCCAAACAATATGTCTTTTTGCACAAGTGAAAACTCAATTGTCTCCATTAGATGCTGTAGATTGAATAGCTGTTCGTCGGTTTTTTGGATCATCTGCTCCTGGTACTTACGTCGCCGAAGCGCTAACAACGCTCGTTTCTTATCGCCCTTCAGTAGCAGCGATCTGGCAAGCGCATCTTCTCTATCAAGAACGACCTGGACCTATATCTGAGCAAGACAAAAATATTTAGGAAAGTATAAGCGAATATTCAAGTCAGGCAGGCTGGCAGATAATATAAAAGAAAGCAATGCATATGGAATACCACACAGATGTATAGCATGGGATGACGTATATATATACCTTCTTCTGATATATTTTGAGTTTGTCTCGTTGCACCTTCATATCCAGAATGGCCTTGTCCTGGTCTGTAATTCGGTTCCGGCTTTGACCTGCGCCCATTTCAAGGATATGCTTATAATTTATGTCAATTACAAAATAAAAGAGTATATATTAATAGCGAGAGAAAAAAAATTGAATTGAAATACAATAAAAGAAAGAACAAAAAATACAAAGAAAACAGCACAGAAGACTAAAAGAAAGAAAAGAGTATTGTATCTTTTCTTGTTTCTCCACTTTTTCAATGCAAGTATAGAAGCAAGGGCAAAAGAGGCACGTGTGCCCCTTCTTTTTTTAAAAGGCTATTTTTTAAACCGAAAATGGCGCTGATACAAAATCTCTTTCTCTTTTTTTTTTTACTTCATACTGCTGCTTGTTCTTACTTGGACAGCAAAGCGCGGGCTACGCGGGAGCCAGTCGGTCGGCCAAGCTCGCTTGAAATCCACTGGCCGGTACGAGCAAGCTCTTTGAGATCGACCCCAGTCTCAAAGCCGTTTCCCTCCAGCATGTACACAACGTCCTCTGTGGCCACATTGCCCGTGGCGCCCTTTGCGTATGGACAGCCGCCCAGCCCAGCTACAGAAGAGTCGACGACGCGCACGCCAAACTGCAGCGACGCGTAGATGTTTGCCAATGCCTGGCCATATGTGTCATGGCAGTGAATCGCCAGCTGTCTCACAGAAATAGCCTTTGCCACGACCTCAAGCATCGCCTGGATCTCGCGGGGCCGGCCCACGCCAATGGTATCTCCCAATGATATCTCATAGCAGCCCATGTCCAAAAGGTCTTTCGCCACATCGGCCACAGCTCTGGGATCGATGCGGCCCTCATAGGGACAGCCAGCGACACAGGAAACGTATCCTCTTATACGCAACCCTGCGGCCTTGGCCTGGTCAGCAACAGCTGCAAGCCGCTTGATGCTCTCGGAAATAGAGCAGTTAATGTTTTTCTGGCTAAAGGACTCTGAAGCAGCGCCAAATATCGCTACTTCTTGTGCACCGGCAGCAATAGCTGCTTCGAGACCCTTGACGTTGGGCGTAAGCACGGGATATGAGACGCCTGGTTTTCTCGTTATCTGTGCCATCACCTGCTTAGCGTCGCCCATTTGAGGCACCCACTTGGGCGACACAAACGATGTAGCCTCGACCACAGAAAGACCTGCGTCAGCTAGCCTATTTATCAGTGCCACCTTTGTCTCTGTGGGTATAAGCTTTTTCTCGTTTTGAAGACCGTCACGCGGCCCCACTTCGACTATTCGCACAAACGAAGAAGTTGCAGGAAAGAAGGGCGATGTTGCAGAGGTATTCGTTTCTTTAAGCACTAGTCGGGTGCTGCTAAAGGTGCGAGAGCAGCTGGCAAGCCCCGCTGCCCTGCTTGCTTTCCTGCTGAGTAGACCAGCAGTGAAACTTGAAATTCTAGTTGCAGACATGCGATAAATAGATTGAGAAAAAAGGAAAGGATAATAAGGCTGTGTTGAAGAGATAGAAAAACACAAAAAGCAATGAGTAGCTTCTTTTTCGCTTGGGCAATTGAAAATGTAAAGGACTTTTTCTAGCATTTTTTTTCTCACGCTCTTCCTATGATCTTATTTTTGTTGACAGCAATTTTAATCCAAAAAAGCTACAAATAAAAGAGTATTACATGACGTCACTGCTAAAAGTGGTTATATAAATGCTCTAAGTCTTTGCTTTGCTTTGAGCAAAAGCAAATAAAATGCTTGCATTGCAGCAAAGAACAAGACAGGTGTAAGTCTTTTGACCACCAGCAAATTGAACGTTGGTCATGGCTTTTTGTTTGTTCTCCATAGAGTGGAATTTTTTGCTTCGATAATTTTCTCTTTTCACTTTTTTTTGTTTCTTTACACCTTTTTTCATTTTTAACAATTTTATTTCCAAAAAAAGCCTGCTTCCCTTTAACAATATATTTATAAAAGAAAAGAAAACTTCATGAGCGCATTTAGCAACCAACGCGATAGCAGCCGTGAAAAGCTGGTGCTGCATATCAACGATGACAGCCAGCACACTGTGTCTTCTTCCCCTGGTCCTTTGCACCAGCGGCATCATTGTCATTCGGCTATGCTGGGAAAGACAGTCAAGACAATGTTTGCGCTAGTTTCACTTTTTCTGCTAGCTATTCTGTGCACATATATTGGCTCCAAGGTAATATTTGACTACTCTTCGACCGATCGAAACAGCGCTGAGCAGAGCAATGGCGATGGAAACGGCGATGGACGCAAGGGTCTAGCGCCTCTGCCTCAAAACGAAATAAAGGACTGTAGGACATCTGGCTGCTTTAACAACTTTGAGTGCGTCGAGATAAAGGTCGACCAGGCGTGCTTTGTCCAGCCCTGTCCATCTGTTGTCTACGAATGTCTGCCTCCCGCAATGCTGAACGACCCAGCAGATGCCATGTTTTCCATCCAGCCAGTGTCGCAGGGAAATGGCGAGCTGGGCAATGACGATTTGGACTCGAGTGGCGAGCTTACGCAGGGATACTTCAACTGCCTGCAACAGCATGGCGGCAAGAGCATCTGGAACCATCCTGACCAGCCCTGCAATACATGCAGATGCACGACTACTGGGTCAATTGCGTGCACAAAGATGTTTTGTATTCCTCACAGCAAGCCTGGATCCCCTGCTGGTCAGAACACCATTATGGCTGATAGCAGCGAGCCATATACGCTGACTACCATTATGTCTCCAGTTCCTAATCCTGCAGGCAAAGAAGACTCTGAAAACACATCTCAGTTCTATACATCTATAGTTTTAGATGTTCGAGTATAAATGACATGTATGAAAAATCAGAGCGTGTATCTTTTTTATTTGGCTGTGAAAAAACCTGGTTCAGTCGATCAAAAAAATAAAAGAAAAATCTGAACTTTATCGTTTTTTTTGACTGCGCAGCAACTTGGAAAAAAATCGTAAATTTTGAATAACAATTTTGTTTTTTCTTTTTTTTTTTTTGTATTTTTTATTCTATCAAAATTTTATAAATTGGCTTTAAATTCCTGTACCTAAAAAATCTTTTTGTATTTGCTAGTTTTGCTATATTCTTAACCTTTTCTTCTATTCAGTCATTATTTTTATACTTTTCACTTATGCATTTAAATTCTGTACAACGAGTACGCGCATAGACAGCAGCAAAAACAACGACATGGACGACTTTAACTTTGACGACCTTGACGATAGTCTGCTTGAGGATTTGCTCAAAGATGATCTTGAAATGTTAGACGATAACACAGCACCAGTTTCAGCTCCAGCTTTAAAACCAGCACCAGTTATACCTCCAGTCTTTGGCCAAGGGCAGGCTAGTTCATTGGGGTTTCCTAGCAAAAATAACCGAGGCTTTCAGCAAAACAATGCACATACACTCAGCAACAAGTCAGAAAGCAATGGATCCAACAGCACATCGAGCTTTTATAGGCAATCGAAGCCATCGTTGCAGCAAAAACAGCAGCCTACCATGCCAAAGTCAGGGCAGCTTACTATCGATGCGTTATTTAGCAAGCGCAATGGACAGGTGTCTCAGCAGCAGAGTCGGAATCAGGGATTTGGTCAGCAACCAGAGTCTTTAGTACCTGCTAAACGCCCTGCCAGCTCGTCAAGCGGGTTTTCAAACGGGTTTGATCATGGTCACAGCGCACCTAGCAAAATGCCGCGTGCAGATGACATTGACCAGCAGCTACAAGAGGAAATCGATTTAATAGAAATAGACAGCGACTATGACGATCTGATAGCAGAGGTTACAGAGGTTACGCCGCAGAAGCCCGCAGCTTCCAGCACATACTCCTCTTTGCAGCCACAACATCAACAACAGCAAAACCAGCAGCAGCAGCAGTCTATGAATTCGTCAAACCAATTTCCGTTTTCTTATCAGAAGCAATCGCCGTTTCAGATCAAAGAGCTGGCTATCAAAAACAGAGGCGACAACTCGTTGGTTGAAAGGCTGCACAAGATGAACCGCAGTGCCATGAGCACATACATCTATCCTCTTCTCAATGGCCAGCCAGCGCGCGCATACCAGCAAGGCGCCATTCAGCGATGCCTTTTTCAAAACACTCTTGTTGCGCTGCCTACTGGAATGGGGAAAACGCTTATTGCTGTGGTTGTAATGGCCAACTATGCTCGCTGGTTTCCAGACTCTCTATCTATTTTCCTTGCTCCTACCAAGCCCCTGGTTTCTCAGCAGATTAATGCTTGCCGTGGACTGATCCGCGCAATTATGAGCCATGCCAGCCAAGATCGGTTTGATAGCGACTGTGTTATCGAGATGAACGGGAGCACTCAGCCGAAAACGCGCGAGAAGCTTTGGTCTACAGCAAGATTCGTTTTCTCGACGCCACAGATCCTGCAAAATGACATTAAAACTAGCATTTTGAGCACAGATAATGCAAAGCGCATAGTTTTGCTAGTTATCGATGAGGCTCATCGCGCAATGGGCAAATATGCATATGGAATGTCTATCGCGCAGCTGTACAGGCTTCACTACGGCTTCGACTTGCCCATGTTTAACTCTGCGCATCCAGCACCGCCAGCGCCATTCCGAGTCATGTCTCTTACTGCAACACCTGGTTCCAATATGGACGCAGTAAGACAGATTGTTCGTCAGCTTCACGTATCTCATATATTTATCCGTACCGAAGAGTCGATGGACGTTGTGCCATATATTCATGGAAGACTTATTGAGGAAATTGTCGTGGAATTACCACCTTGGCTAGTTGCAGCACGTACGACCTTGGCTGCTGTGATCCGGCGAAGCGCTAATCTCCTTGCTAATGTCTGCAAGGCCATGAGCATGCCTCAGGATCTAATGCGTATTTCTGGCTATCAAGTCCGGCTTGATCGCGACCGCTTCTGTCGTACTATGCATGGCCTTAGCTCTGGCATGGACGCTTCGCGAGTCATTGGCGAGTTCACTATCCTTATATCTCTGGCTCATATAATGCAGCTGCTGTCAGAGCATGGATTGCGACCAGCGTGGGCAGCAATCAGCCAATGGGACCAAGAGGTCAAGCGTGCCAAAGAGAACAAAGGGTCTTCGACTCGTGCCAAGGTCGACTGTGTAGATAGCAAAGAGTGGGCGACGCTATTCCGGGAGTTTAGACAGCTTGTAGACGCCCTTGATGGCAAGCCTTTGTCAACGAGCAACAACAATAGCGTTGTTGCAAACGGTGCTAGTAGCACGGATGCGAATAGGGCATGGCCTGCTGCAAACACGGTCAAAACTGATGTCGTGTCGAGTTTTTTCAATATGTCTGGAAAACCCCCACAGGCCAACAGCACCAATGCTCCAGTGACTATTGGTATGTCGCAGACGCCAGTTTCGCTTGCCCACTCTGGGTTTCTTGGCCATCCAAAGCTTGAGCGCTTAAGGGAGATTGTGCGGGCACACTTTGACCAGTTAAGCTCTAATGGCTCGCAAACCGCGTCGACTAGAATCATTGTTTTCTCGCAGTACCGTGGGTCGGTCAGCGAGATTGTCGCTGTTCTTAACCGCATGCGACCATTGGTCAAGTGCGAGCCATTTATCGGACAGAGCAAGGCCTCTGGAGGAAGTAACGGGAGCAGCAGCAATCAAAACAGGCGCAGTTCTGGAGAGCATTCGGCAGCAAGGGGTCGCTGGAACGGCCAAAGAGGCGCTGGGCGTGGCAACTGGCGGTTGTCCACTAGGGGCAGAGGTCGTGGCGGTGGTAGTTTATATGGCAGTGGAGGACCTGGCCAACAAGCAGCAGCTGCCTCTGGCATGGACGACCTCGAAGAGGATCTCTTAGATATCGAGGGCGTTGACTCAGCAATTCGCGGTCAGTCGCAAAAGGAGCAGCTTGCTGTGCTGGACCGTTTCCGCCAGGGCGCGACCAATGTGATTGTGGCTACATGTGTCGGTGAGGAAGGCCTGGATATTGGCGAGGTCGATCTGATTATCAACTACGACGCGCCATCGTCGCCAATTCGATTACTGCAGCGCATTGGACGCACAGGTCGAGCGCGTCGGGGAAAAGTGGTGGTTTTCTTGGCCAAGGATACTCGCGAAGAAAACTCTTACAAAAGGGCGCAGCGCGACTATAAGAACGTTCAGTCAAAGATTGCCTCTGGAAAGGAGCTGCTTCTTAGGGCAGACACTAGTCCTCCTATGCTGCCGCCATCGCTGCCGCATGGCCAGCCTGAGCGTCAGGAAATCCATTTGACCAAGAATGAAATTGCTAGAGGTGATGCCGCTGAGGCTGCTGCTGCTGCCGCGGCTAGCAAGCGAGGCAGGACTAAAAAGGGATCAGATGTCCGATCTGTGGGCATTGATCCTTCGGATCTTGACGAGTTCTGGAGGCTCACTACTAAATACGATAGCTTTGAAAGCAATGACTCTGTCTACAGTGGGTTCAAATCGGCTGTTTCTGTAGTTGATCGAGTTCAGGCTCATGAGGATCAGAGGCTGTGGCATGATGCATTATCTGGTACTGGTAGCAGAGAGTCTGAGACTGTCGCGCGACTTCTCAGGCGTGGCATAGCCTGGCAATCGTTGGAGACGCCGTGTTTTCGCTTCTCGCATTCTAAAAGGTCTCTGATGTACCGGCGAATAATGGCTGCGCTTGAGCGAGCGCGCTTTAGTCATGAGCTTAGTCCTGGCAATTCAGATGCTGTTGCGAGCGGAAAGAGTCTTTTTCGTTTTGAGGAAGAGCAGGGTCCGCAAATAGTAGCTTTTAGATCTGCTAATGGCGTCGCCGAAAACCGCCCTTCACGCGTGTCTAGAAAATCAAAGACAGCCAAAAAAGAGACGGCTTTTTTAGAAGCGTCGAAAACGCGCAAGAAACTTGAGGTCGTCAGCGACGACGATAGCGATTTGCAAGATGTTGCAGCTGTTCTTAGTGGTGACAAGGGTGCTAGCTTGCGTGCAAAACATCAGGGCAATACTGATTTTCCTGGCAGCGCTTCCATAGACTCGTCTCCATTTGAAGATGAGTTCTTGTTTGCCAAGCAATCGCCAGTTAAGACACCTGGATCGTGCAGATTAGGAGGCAAGCCTAGCCATTCTAACGCGGACGAACACATCAGCAATGGCATAAATGGCAGAAATGGCAGCAATTCATTGGAAGCATTTACATCTAAGCGCCGGATGTCTGGTCAGGGCAATCTTTTTGACGCTATCGACAAGCTTATTCGCAGCGGCAAGGCCAAAAGAACATTTGACTGGTCTATGAACTCTGTAGATCATTTGCTCTTAGATCAGGCAAAGACGCGAGGGATTGATATTAAGCTGTGTACTGTAGCGGACATCACTGAGAGCACTTTTGATACAAGCAAAGGTGACCATTTCCAAGTGCCAGCGCGTCCTCTTGCCTTTGCAAATATTGGACAGCCTGGCACGTTTGAGAAGCTTTACGACGAGAAAATGCAGTATCTAGAAAGCCCTGATCAGCTAAAACGCTCGCTTTCACACTTGTCAGAGCTTGATGGCTTTGATAAGCTGGACTGTATAAATCAAGCAGATAAATCTGTGATGTCTGTGGATATGGATATGGATAAACCAACTTTTGCTCGACAGCTATGTGCTGATAGTGATGTTGAAGAGGCTCTGCAAGAAGATATTCTAGCAGAGGCTAGTGGCTGGGACGATTGCTTGCTAGGCGAAATGCAGGTCTGTTCTCCGCCGACGCAGCCGATTCCAGAAAGCCCGCCTATGCACGATAAGGAAGATTTAGTGTTGATTTCTCCTCAGCCAGCGACAAAGGAAGATCGAGGCATGAATAGAGTGCGTTCTCAGAATCAGTTACTAGCTCAGCCAGAGGCGCAGCTAGCTCAAGTCATTGATGTAGATGACGATGGTCTGGATGAGGCATTGCTAAACTTTGATATTAGCTGCAATGAGATTTTAGTTCTTACAGATGACGAGGTTGATCAGAAAATGGTTGAAGAAACGCCCAGTTCTGCATGTCCCGACTCAGCCAAACAACAGGTCAACGGTATAGGTATAAACAGAGCCATATTAGCAGCAGCAGCAGCAGCGACACCAAGCAAGAATTCTGGAGATGCAGCTAGCACTTTAGCAAGGAAAGCTCGTGGACACATAGACCAAGACCTCTTGTCATCTTCTCCGCCGCTCCTACCTAGATTTAGAGTATCAGCTCATCTCGGCAAAATCTCTGATTCAGCAGGGCTTCAATCACCTGAATGCTTGCTCAAACAAGCCAACAGCGCTTCTCCATTTTTATTTTCTCCGCCTGTGCGCAAAGCTGCAGGAAGGCTTCTGCGCGGTCTCCCAAAGGTCAACGCGAGCTCAACAGATTTGAGAATGGAGCCCATACATGTAATTGAATCGCCTGCACAAGCACTAGCGCCAGCTGCACGAAAGGCAGACAAGAAGCGCAAAAAGCTGCGTCGGCCTCCAGCACCCTCTCGTCAAAAGCGTGTTCCAAACTTGTTTATCGATGGCGAGGCAGGCATTGGCGAGAGCGACGATGAAGAAGGTGGCAATGACAGAAAGCGTGCTCCAGTGGTCAGTGAGGATGAGTGCGATGATGAGGACATGGATCGAGACCTATCAAGCTTTATTGTTGACGACGACGAAGTCGAATTCGACACACCATTTACAGATGTCAGTCACAGCCAGCCTCAGGAGGGTGGTCCAAATACTGAAGTAACGCCACGGCGTCTTGGTGACATCTATCGGAGATCGCTGATTGACGAGGACGGCACACCGGTGTCAGAGCTCATGCAGCGATTGGCCGAGCGCGAGAAGAAGCGTCGCTGGGTTGACGACACTCCGACCAAAGGCCGGTATCGTCCGATCACTGCTGGCCCAGGTATGCACGGTGACAACTTGCTAAGCGGCAGCGTCGTCAACGGGGACTACATCGATGAAGATGAAGGCGGAGGTGGTAGCGACCAAGACGATGCGGACAGCGGAGGCGAGTCTTCGGATTTCGAGAGTGTCGAAAAGATGTTTGGCTAGCATTTCTCTGTGTATAATATTTTGATCATTGCTGATGTTTTTTTATTTTAATACACGATGTCTACATGTGAATCAGTCAATGTGACTTGTTTTTTCTTTCACATGGCACGCATTTGTCATAAAAAAGCATGGCCTAAGCACAAACATGTATGCAGGTCTGTTAAATGCCGTAGCCGCGCTTTGTGAATTGTCAACTGTTTCCAAAATTGGACTGAAAGCTTTTAAGCAGACACATGTGATGCAGAAAAAATGGAGACAGTCCTTTAATGGAAAAACAGGTACATTTTTGGTTTAGGCAACAGGGTACTACAGAAGCACGGTTCAGCCAACAATTCATAATTGGTTAAATTGTTTTTTTTTACTTAAAGATATTTTCACATGTATTTTTTAACAGCAAAATTTTGACAACTGCATTATCTTTTCTCGTTTTAAAAATGGTACGGTTAGATATCTCCATGTTGTTTTATTGTTTTCAAAGACACGAAATCTCGAATCAGTGTCAGTACTGTGAAAAAAAAATTATAAAATTTCTTTCAACCAGTGATTTCCACATTAAACATTAAAAAAGATGCCAATCCTCGTTAAATTAAAGTTTTTTAACTTTTTTATGAAAATATAGAGAAAAAAGTGGTATCGAGTGGCCCAGGATCGCGGCTGTGCTAGCATAAGAATGCGTAAGAGAGCGCAATTTCAACCAACAATTGAATAGCCCTCTGTCAGTCCAACTTTAGAAAGTTCTGTGATGCAGTCTCAAAAGGGAAAGAAGATGCATGCAAAAAAAGCAGTCAATCGATGATTCGCTGGTTTTCAATGCTCAGGCCAAAAAAAGAAGTATAATATCATATTTGTCGATCATCGCTGTAAAATAAAAAAAACCATTGTCTGCTGTTCTCACATCGGTCTTTCTTTTTTGGTCGCAGAGAAACGGCTGCTCATTTTTTTTACTTTAAAATGGATTTGATTTAATACTTGGTGCGCAACTTGGCAATGCTCTCTGTGTATATTTGTGAGAGAAAGTTTTATATGTCTGATAAACCACATTCACCCTTTCATTTGTTAGCCGGGATGCGCCGTTTTTTGGTTTAATATGCAAGACATGTCATGAGAAAAATTGGCTCGTTTTTTGGTTTTAACTGAAGATGATTTTTGGCAATCAACTTTAAAGACCCGTTATTTTTATAAATGGGTAAGAGCCGTCCATTGCTCCCATGTGCTTCCGCTTGCTCCTGACTGTCTCTTCTTTTTTCTGTTGGTTTAATTAAATCCCTTTACCTTCTGGCTCTTCTTTATTATTATTTTTCTTCTTGCAAACCCGCTTTCTTTCTTCTATCTTTTATTTTTATTTTTGGACTTCTTTCTGTATTTTTATTTATTTATTTATTTATTTTTTTGGTAAATCGAGCTTCATCTCGCTGCAGAAGGAACATCAAAGTTTGTTCCCTGAGGGAGTTCTTTTCGGTAATTTTTGTTCTTTCCAGAGACAAGAATTAAGCTGCTTTTAAAGTTGTTAGCAAAGCAATAAACAGATAGACAACCGTCATTCGAGCTGGTAAGCAAACAAACAAACATAAAAAGCAAAAGAAAAGCAAAAGCAAAAGCAAAAGAAAAGCAAAGCAAAGCAAAGCAAAGCTATTACTTGTCTATTGCTTTTTTTTGTCACCCTGTGTAAGCCCGGATTTTCTGGGCTGCAGACACATACGCTGTAATGATTGCTGTTGTGCTGTCATACAAATGTGTGTCTATGCGCAGCGACGCTCCGTCACTTTCTTCATTTTCTTTTGTTGACATCTTCATCTTTTTTTTTCTGTTGGGCTTTTTTCTACTTGTAATATCATTATCATTATTGTCATTATCATTATTATTATTTAACTTTTTTTTAATTATTTTGCATATAAAAGTTCTTTTCTGTCTATCTACTAATCATTACCACCACCATGTCACACCTAAGCAGATCGCGCCCTCTTTCAACTTTTGTTAGTTCGCCAGATATACTTCTGCGTCACCACAAGACCCACGGCCCTTCGTCCGCAATGTCTTCTGGCCACATATCGCTATTCAGGCTCACAACCTCGGCCGGAAACGGAATTGAGCAGCCAATTCGTCCTGGCGAGCAATTCTCTGGCGTTCTTGTCATCCAAATATCCCGGCCCATACCAGCGTCGCAGATAGTACTCGAAATGTCGGCCAGCGAGCGCGTAGTCCTAGCCCCCAAAACCCCAGCTAAGGCCTTCAAGTCACAGCTGCTATCGACAAGCTTGGTTGTGTGGAAGGCAGTGCGCAAAGGTACTGCAGTGTCAACGGTTCTGAGCGACGGAATTCACGTATTCAACTTTTCATGTACGATGCCATATCTAAATTATCCACAGACCAACCACAAGCCTGAATTCGACTTTTTCTACAAGCTCGAGGGGAGATTGGTAGCGCCTCGCGATGGAGGCGGCGAGCAGGTCGTGGCCACTGTTCAGAAAGAGCTATTCTTTACGCCGATTGTAACGCGCCTGGCCAGTCCAGATCCGTTGCTGGTTGTCGAGACACTTTGCTTTGAGAAGAAGGGAAAAAAGGGCAAGCCTGTCATCGAGCTTCGCGCGGCCATTAGCGGTCACCAGGTGGTCCCTAGGTCAAAGGTCAGGATCGATCTTTCAATCAAGGAGCTAGCATCGGTCGGCTGGACCAAGGTTAATGCCCGGTTGTTTGAGCGCACTGTCTGCAGACAGGATCCAAAGCAGTCGTTTTCTCAGCCGATCTGGTCCGTCGATCGTGAGCTAGCACACAGCGAGCTAGTGCGCTCATCGGTCTATAACTTTTTCCTGAACGACGAGGTGTTGGGCAAAAACGACACTGGTAAGTCTATCCAGCAACAATGCATTTATCTACTTGTTCATCTTTTGCCATGTGTTGCTATGGCCTGCATACACATATGGTCTTTGTCTTTCGAGTGCTTTCTTTTTGCGATTTTGTTCTTTGCACAGCCCATTCTAAGGCACCCTTATTATGCATAATGAATTCAAGCTGGTGACCTGCTTTTTGGTTTTTGGATGTGCATCACTTTTATTTGCAGCTTGATTTTAACTTTGTGCTCAGCATAAAGGCAGAAAGCAGAAAAAAAAACATAAATAAACATCAAAAGCTCGGTCAATCGACTGCATAAACGGCAGTGCCAGAAAGAAAAAACTATCTTTTTTAGCCGCTGCTGTTCTTTTATATTTTTATTTTAGAAACTCCATACTAATAAAAAAGGACAAGTATTTTTTGTGACACTTTTCTTTTGTTTTTTTTTTTCTTTTTGGTAGACTCCAAAACGGCTGGTGGAGAGGCGATCTCTAGTGAAATTGTGACATTGTCAATTCCTTTGGCGCCTTGCGGCCATCTAAGCAGCGAGTATCTGGACTTTTCGCACTTTATCCGTCTCGAAGTGCTTGTTCCGAGCTGGCTGTCCAGCGATCGGTCTGTGCATGTTGACATTCCCGTACAGATGATGACGTTTAGCCAGTCTCATGCTGCGCGGATTATGAAAAGACAAGGTACATTAAGCAATCTGGAGCACCTTTCCTTTGACAACGACACAGCCAGCATAGTCTCTGGCAACAGCAATGCTGCTGCTGGCACGCGGCCGCAATCACGTCAGTCTTCAGAAAGAAGATCTGAAAGGATGCCGCTACCTCTGCTTCACGAGGTCTGTGCAGCCATCGTCAACTCTTTGCCGCCAAGATACTGCGATGTGCATCCTGTGCAGAGAGCGTCGCCTACGCTTGTCCTGCTCAACCAGGCCAATGAAGGTACCAGCCAAGATTCGCCAACCTCGAAGGAGCAGCAGCTAGACAATCATCAGCTTTCGCCAAGACAGTCAAAGAGATCGACTCGACACACAACGATGTCTAGCCTGCAAAGCCTAGAGACAAGAACCGCAGCTTCTTCGCGTGGAACCAGCGAAGAAAACAGCGACACAGTGTCTAGGGCAATGTCGCCAATCCCATCGATGCTGCCGAATACTCCTCCCCCACTGCCCTCGGCACCAATGCCCACAGAGGACATTGCTGATAAGATGTCGATGTCGCTGAAAATGTCTGCCTCTGCTTCTGCCGTTAACCTGAATAGCGGCAAACATCAGCTGCAGATGCTTTCTCCGGCGATGAGCAGCGTAAACACTCCTGTAGACGAGATCTCTGGCTTGCACATCTCGTTGAGCAACGGACTGACATCACCGCTAGCTGGAGATCCAACAATTGCAAATATGGGCTCCAAGAAGCGCCAGAATTCAGCTGGCTCTGTCAGCCACCCGCGCTCGCCTGTTTCGCCTACATATATGGAAGACACCACTGTAGATGCTTCAAGCGACGAAGATGCTGGCTACTTTAAATCGTCCAATGCTAAAAAGTCACTTGAACGAGAGCGACCAGCCGAACGCGGTCTGTTCCGCTTGCGCAAAAACTCGTCTGTCAAATACGCCATCTAAACCACATATCCTCATTTCAATTCTTGTCTTTTGCTCGTCTATCACAGCCTCCTCAATCTCCATTTATTCTCTTCACTCTTTTTCCTTGTCGTTATTTCAGTCACTATTATGTTTGCTTTGTAAAAACTATATCTGTTTTTAAAAAACAATGGAAATAAAAGCTTCATGCAATGAAAGAAAAAGTAAGAAAATAAACAAAATGATGGCGACTTGTGCTTCTTCAATTGTGCTTATAAAGCAGCTAAGGTAATCGAAAGCAGCAAGTGAAAAAAATACAGTGAGAGGGCAGTTAGAACAGAATGCGACAGTCTATCATCGCCGCTTATGCAATGTCTCATAGAGATCAAAATTGAGCTCAGCTGCTTCGCAAAGTACGCCAGACTGCGATCCGTACTCGGCTCCCGCCCAGAGCGGCATCTGGCGGCCAGGATCGGCCGCTTCAGGCCGACGCCATGTCGGGATGTAGACACCATGCGCATTTTCCTCGTCCTCCCTAGCACCGGTCTGAATCGACGACTTATTTGTCGATAGACTAGGAACTTTTGCAGTGACTGAGGCCATCTGAGGCACTGGAAGTCTCTGGGCCGTTGGCAAAGGCGGCGAAAACAACCCCTCGCTAAAGCTATACTCGCTATCCTCGTCGTTAGACGGAGACGGCTTGCGACGGATTGTCTCAAATAGAGTGGCATTGAGCAGCATATTTTCAGTATATCCAGAGTAGCGCTGCTCGGGAGTAATCCAGGTGGCAGAGGCCCTGAATGGCAGAGGCAAGGATGGCGGAACTGGCGGCGGCGTGTTGATGTAGAATGCAGAGCTAGCCCTAGATGAATAGTAGGCTCCCACAAACTGGGACACTGCTGCATTTGCATTTGCAGTTGCTGCTGCAAGAGGCTGTTGCCACGAAATAGGGCTGCTGGAGGACACAAACGACGCTGCTTGAATCTGCTGTGGCGTCTGCATGTATGAGTCCAGCTCATAGCTCTCATAGTCATAAAGAGCTGATGCCGGGTGCTGTTGATGATGTTGTGGCCTTTGTTGCTGCTGCTGCTGCTGCAAAAACATTGGATTATCCACCGACTGGGGCGAGTCTTGCTCGTTATCTGCTGTCTGCGAGCCGCTGCTGTAGTCGACCTTGCTATTTGACAAAGTGAGATTTTCTTGAGCCTTGGGGACTCTGCGTAAGCGAGAGCCCACTGACTCAGGGCTAAGTGAAACTGTACTGTCGGCAGCAACCGTCGCTGCCATCACGACACTGTCCACGCTGGCATGCCCAACATGAGTGAGCTCGCTCAGAAGAGGAGGCGTGGTGCTTGCATCCGACGCTGTATCATTGGATGAAGCAGAAGCAGAAGCAGAGCCTGACCCTGAAGTCTCGGCTAGCACAGGCATGCTCACTGCAAAACGCTGAAGATAGCTGCGACGAGACTGCTTGTCAGCAACGGCTAGATTGGCCACAGAATGAGACAGTACTTGCTCAGCAGCGGTTCCGCCAACAACACGCGAGACTGGCCTGCTGTTGATATCATCTTCTGGCATTAGCGGTGCATCGAACCCATCGTCGTTCTGGTTTGCTAGCCCTGGCATCCGAACGCTGCTGTGCCTGTTGGTAGACTTGCTGCTGTAACTAGGACCGTGCAGGCCAAGAGATCGACAGACCAGCTGCACAGCACGGTCAGCGCGCTTGCTGCTGGCCGACAGCTGCTGCAGTCTTTGAGGAGGCAGACATGCACGCAGATGCCTTGAAGCAACTATAGCAGCGCACTTGGAAATCGGGCAAGAAACAGTGCTAGCAGGCCCTGCTGCCAAGATATCGCGGACTCGAAGCTGAACACACCCAAAGCATAGTTGATGGTCATGCTCGCAGCTGACTATCCACTCATGGCCCTTGTATTGCATGCACGACAAGCACTTGACCGTGTCTTCGTCCTCGTCTTCGTCCTCGTCTTTGCCGTCCGAGGTGCCCACGCTGACAGATGGGACTGCTGCATTGCTCTTTGAAGCAGTCATATGAACAGCGCCATTTGTCGTCGGCTGCGGTGGCTGCTCTTTGACAAACTTTTCCAGATCAGACTCACTGTCGTTCTCGAGCACAAGCGGATTGGCCAGCGGCGACCGTGGCAGTCTGCGCTGGCCAGGCTGACAAACACCATTGGCAAAGCCGTGTGGCGACAGCTGCTGGGCTTTAGGTGGCGAGGGTGTCTGTGGCAAAGGTATACAGCTGCCATAGACAGCAGTAGCAGCGGTCGTTCTTGGCGCTGGTCCGGGGTGTCTCTGCATAGTGGGATTGTTTGCGCGACGGGGTAAAGTGCCATTGTCAAAGGTGCAGAGCACAGATGCTATTGTCAGGGGCACGCCGCTTCTTTGCTGGTCCTGCTGATGTCGCTTGCGCTGTTGCTGCGGCTGTTGCTGCTGCTGTTGCTTTTGGCGACGGCTGTCGTTATTGTAGCCGTTGCTCGGTTTGAGACTGCGAACCCTGTGCATGAGAGACCGTGCTCTGTGGCAGATAGTCCGGGGGCTGGGAGAAAGGGGTGGCGAAAAAGAAGAAAAAGGCTGGGGCGAAGAAGAGGAAGGCTGGTCGGCAAAAGAAGACAGATCGTTAGCCTTATCTGCGTTTTGCTCGTCATCGCGCAGACAGAAGAGAGGGGAGCTAGGCATTATCGACGCATCGTTGTCTGCTGCAGCATAAACAGGGACCTGTGAGCCTATTGCCGCTTTTGCTCCTTTTCTTGTTCCTGTTTCTTCGCTCTTTGCCTGCATGCTGGGGCAAAGCTCGGTTGCCGACTCGGTGATTGGCTGGAAGGTCTCTTCGTGTTTCCCAGTCCCTAGCGCTCGGCTAGGCTCGCAATTAGGATTCAAATGTGCCGAGCGGTTCGGCAGAGCTGGTGTGGCAAAAACGGGCGGCTGAAGTCCCGATGGAGCTGTAAACCCACGACGGCGGGGGACAAATGTACCAGAAAAGCCGCTAGGCGGCCTTGTTGCTGCATCGCTATGCTGACGATGTCGCCTGAACGTCAGCAGCGCGCGATGCGGCGACAGACTAGCAGCAGACCGCTGGAGCACGCTTCCTAGAGTGCTCGCAGGCTTGGGCGTTGCACGTGGACCAGCAAACAAGCTGCTGGACGAAAAAGCCAGGGGATCGTGAGAACCGTTGCGAGAGTACATTCTGGTCCAGCTGGGCTGCCGCTCTCTGGAACCGTGCTCCATCCAGTGGAATGTTCTCGACAAAAACATACCTGGCTGGAGCTCTTGCTGTCTTCGCACATAATCGTACATGCGGGTCGCCGACTGGTTGCTTTCTGATGTTGTTGTTGCTAGAAAGCGATGTAAAAATAGCACGTCAGTTGTTTATGTTTTCCTTTTTTTGTCGGCCACTGCAAAGTGTATAAAGGCACGCAGAAGAGACTGTTTCCGAAACGGGTTAAAAAGAACGAAAAGAAAAAATAAAACCAGATTTTTTACGTCAAAAAAATGCAATATGAATAACAGAAAGAAAAAGAAGCAGAGTCAAAGCACTTTTAGTTGTGCTAGTCTCTTACTACCAGTCTAGCTCAGAGTTCCTTTTTTTGGTAAACCGGCAAATCACTTACAAAAAAAAATAATCAAAGCAGATATATTCCAGCCAGTTTTACAAAGACAAGCGCAGAAGAGCACCCATTTGTCTGTCTGTCTGGGCGTATGTGAGTGTGTGTTTTTTTGTTCGCAAGCTGACGGATAGTGCCTCTTAAGCTGCGATAAATGAATGACCGTGGAGTATAAAAAAGGTATTTTTCTCTTTAGAATTGAAACAAAGACTGCTTTTTGTTTTCTGGAAAGCGACTATCAACAAGAACCTTGCAAGCTTAAACCGGCAGAATCAGCGTGGCAATATAAACAAATAAACAATAAACAATAAACAAAGGAATTATCAGGCAGGTGGAGAATCAGGTTCTGACAAAATTGAAAAAATTTGAGCTTTGTTCGCTGGATAGTCAATAAATAAAATGGAGGAAAACAAGGCTGAAAAGTATAAAATGTACAGTCCAAAAAAAAAGATTGAGAGATATTTTTTATTCAAATTAGTCTGTAAGAAGAGACCGGTTTTGACAGAATGCGCGCGTAGTGTCCTTTTTAAAACAAGAGAAAAATTTTAGAAATTTGGAAAGCCAACATTCCAGATATTCTATGAATTGTTGTAAGCAATTTCTGATTCTTAACTGTGAGCTGTCTACCAAGGCCAGGAGCGAGCAGCTCCCTCATTCCCCCCATCCCTCTCTTCTTTTGCATTACTTTTAGCAATTGAAGATGCTCGCTGTCGTAGACAATGCTACTCTGCTACATTTTCCTATGTTTCTTTTCTCTTTTGGTTTGTTGATGTGGCATTTATGTATGTATGTATGTATGTATGTATGTATGTCCGCGATGTGGTGGCCGAGTTGATTGAACAAAAGACTGTCTAACAAGCCAGCCATGTGGTTTCCATACATCTTGCAGG
>JANBOH010000359.1:0-14571 GCA_027478445.1 Coemansia asiatica | reverse complement strand
CGCGCATTTATTAAAAGTTTATTTGATTGGGGACTTTCCGACATTATTGAAAAGTATGGACAGGAGTTTTCGCATCTATCTCGTCTTCAGGTTTAGTACTTTCTGTTTTAACAACTTATATATTCTAATGTATGATTAAAATACGGTTTTTGGTATTAAAATTGAAAGAAGATTTGAGAGAATATTAGAAAACTAAAGCGAAACAATTTAGTAACCACCGTTGAAATCGCGACGACCATACTCTTGCTCCTCCTTCCTGTTGTAGTGCTCGTATACCTTCTTTCCACCATATCCAACGGCAGCGGCACCTGCAAGGACCTTGAAAATGTGCGAGTTGTCAAGAGAGCCATCAGGATCCCTAAAGTAGTTGCGCAGTCTGTCAACAAAGCTCTGATCAACAGGAGTTCCGTCGGCATTGTACAGAGGCTGCTCAATCAGCTGGCCGTCAGGGCCCTTGAGCTGATGGATGGGTCTGCCCTCAGCATCGAAGAACTGAGGAGGACGGGCATACTGGTCCTGCTGCTCTTCCTCGGTATAGTGGTCATAGACTTTCTTTCCGGCATATGCAGTGGCAGTGGCAGCCAGAACTGACCAGAAGACAGTAGACTTGTCGACGGTGCCATCAGGGTCCATGAAGAAGTTGCGCAGCTTGTCGATAAAGCTCTGGTCCACAGGGGTACCATCGGCATTGTACAGAGGCTGCTCGATAAACTGGCCATTGGAGTCCTGGAGGCGCTGGACGGGTCTGCCCTCGGCGTCGTAGAACTGAAGGGGCTTGGCATTCTGCGCAGCCTGCTTCTGTTCCTCGTCGTCCTCGGTGTAGTGGTCGTAGATCTTCTTGCCGATCAGGCCAGCAGCCAGGGCACCAACGCCAGCCATGAAGACACGCGACTTGTCAACAGAGCCGTCCTCTTCAACAAAGATGTTGCGGTCCTGGTCCCCTTGCTCCTGGTTGTTATATCCACGGCTCTCCTGGTACTCGCCACCATACTGCTGCCGGTCATAGTCCTGGTTCTCACCATACTGCTGCCGGTCATCATAGCCCTGGTTCGCGCCACCGTACTGCTGCTGGTAGTTGCCGTCCATTTTAAAGAGAAAATTAAAGATGACGATGTGTGCTTTTTTAAAAGAAACAGATAAAGAGGTATTCCTAGGATTCCAAAGAAAGAAAACGTAGAAAAGATGATAAGGAAAACAAAAGAAAACTTGCTAAATGTGAGGAAGCGTATTTCACAACAACAACAAAAAAGCAGAGAGTATGTCGCTTGAAGCTGTTTATATATGTCGCGTCTGACTTTGTCCAAAACAAACAAACCAGCACCAATTACACTTTGTCTGTCTGCTCAACGGGCCATTTTTTCAGCATGGAAAACAAGATTTCCGCTCTTCTTTATCTTGCTTGTGAGGTTTTCTTTTTGGGTGTGCACTATATCCCTTCAAATGATTTTCTTTAAAAGAAAATCGAGCATGCTGTGCGCAGTGTTTCAAATAAAGGTGACTTTCATAGCCCCCCTTGTTGTTGCCATTTTCTATTCATACATACATGAAGCCGAAGCAAAATATGTTTAATAAATTGGTTCTCTTTTTTTTTTTTGTTTCACACAGATGCTAGCACATGTGGTTGAATGCTTTGCAAACAAAATGATTATATTATTTGCTTATTTATGTAGTGTGAAAACAAGTAAAGAAAAAGAGGCGGCTCACCTGCAGCATACCAAAAAAATCAACCTACAAGCAAGCAACAACACAAAAATGCTTCTACAGAATCTACAGAATCGCACAATGGAGCAAAACAATTCGATGTTTTTTTTTTTCAAACCCCACTCCTAGGGTCTATTGTCTTTTTCTTTATTTCCTTTTCACTCAAAGAGCACGTTCGAAAAGGAATTTTCTGTCCATATGTAGCAATTTATTTATAGAATTGCTTCACTGACCTCGGCCCAATCAACAAGCGCCATATGCCTGTGTGGGTCTTGTGATTGGATTGCTCAGCCAAACAAACAATGACCGAATCCTATTTCTTTCTTCTTTTTTTTCCCCATACCCTTGTTTGCTGCGGAGACCGGATATGATTTGCTGGAAAATACAATTTACTCATTATGCGCCAGGACAGGACAAAAAAAGAAGGGGGCGCATAAAAAAGAACAAATATTAGGTTGAAGAATTCCGGACAAGATGTGGGTTGGAAGTGAGAAGGAAAAAAGAGAGACAAGTGCGAAAGGCAAATCGGACACAATTGCATTGCTATATGGATAAGCAGCGACTGCTTTTATTTTCTCAAAAGTGCTATCAAAAGAAAAAAAAACCAAAAGAAAATGCATCTAATGTCCAAAGTTGTAAAAAAGATTATCAGTTTCATTTCTGTATTACCGCCTTGGTCAGATACCAGATACAGCAAGGCTTGGCTTGGTAGAAGTGATTTCTGGACTAAAAAGAAAAAATAGTAACAGCAAAAAAAATAAAAAAAAGGTGTTTTATTTTCTGAAAACAAAAGAGAAAAGAACAAAGAAATAAAGTTAGTTATAAAGAATAAAAATGCGATAAAAGAGAAAAAAGGAGTTTTTAACCATAAAAAAACTACCGTTCTTTATTGTTTAGTACGGGTTGCCATAGGGGTTTCCAGGCTGAGTAGTACCAAACGGAGCACCAGGCTTTTGCTCAGCGCCATAGGCATAGCCAGTGCCAATTTCCTGGTCCATATTCATGCGCTGCTTGTCCTTTTTGTTATCAATGTACTTCTTGGCGCCATAGGCAACAAGACCTGTCAGAAGAGCAGCACCCACGACACGACCCTTGCGGATTTCGGTGTGTTCCTGGTTGTAGGCATCAACAGAGGTGTTTGTGAAGAACTGCTTGATGCCTCGGTCTTCGTCATCGTTCATTTCGCCTTGGTTAAAGTCGCGGTTCTGGTCTTCGTAGCCCTGCTCGCTGCCGTGGAACGACGACTGCCGCCCATAGTCGGGCGCATTGTGCTCGTCGGGACGGCCGCCATAGCCATACTGGCTGCCATCTTCTTGGTATTGCTGGTTCTGCTCATATCCCGGATATTGCTGCTGGGGCTGCTGCTGCCCATACTGCTGGGGCTGCTGCTGGTTGTAGTCCTGCTGGTACGGCTGGTGCTGGTACTGCTGCTGCGAATAGTCTTGTGGATAATCTTGCTGGTAGCCCTGCTGCTGAGGAGGAGCACCATATCCGTGGCTAAAGCTTCCGTTGTTTTGCATTTTCTAGTAGCTAAATACAATAAAAATGTTTGCTAGTTTAAAAAGTATTTTATACTTGGTTGATAGTATCAGACGAATAATAGACAAAAAAACGGTTTTTTAACTGATACCAGAAATAATAATGAAAGAGAGAAAAGAAAAAGAGAAAAAGAGAAAAGAGAAAAATTGACAGGTTTATCTTTTGAGTGTCAGCATTTCACATCGGATTTATAAAAGCGACATGGAGGATATATATGATTTTCCCTTTTTCCTTGTTTTCTGCCTCCTTTTTTTTTTCTTTTTGCACAGTTTGGACTTTCAAGCTGGATTTTTTTCCAGTGTACTTGCCACCTTTACCGAATCGAATGCCGCCTTTGAGAAATGGATTTCGTTTGCTTTGTGAGCAAATCAGCAGAAACCAGAAAGAAAAAAAATCATATCCACCCACTCAAGCAGCAATTAGTGTTATAAAAAAATTTTTGCCTAGCAACTATTTTTCTATTTTTTATTTTAAAAAGGCACTTGGCAAAAAAAATGAGTTTAATTGAAATACCGCTCTGTCTGTGTACATCACGTCAACATATCAAATGACATTATGCATATACATTTAAAATGCCTTCACTACCCCAATGTATGCACTCAACACAAAAAATATTGTTTTGCTCATCTTTTAGCCCTTGCTAAACGACCTTGTCCTCCTTTATCCTCTTTGTTTTTTTTTCCTTGTTAATGGCAATCAGCCCTAATTACAAACGTATCTTAATTATAATATTTAATTTATTTCAAAGACAACAACACCATAAAAGAAGCACTGGCATCTTTATCCGTGCATAGCATAAAAATGTACTTGACAAGCTGGCTCTTTTCTATGCCTTGAGTCCTACGGGGCCGGTGCTTCCAGGCGGTACATGCATGTCCACTGAGCCGTGACCATCAGATTTTCCCTCGCTGCCATTTGCAGCTGCTGAGGCAGAGGAAGTAGATGCAGGTCCAGATGCGGGTTTAGGCACAGCTGCTGTTCCACTTGCTCCGGCTGTCGCTACTGCAGTTGTTGTCGATACTAGCGCAGGAGCATTGGCTGGCGTCGATGCTACCATTTGTGGTTGCGGATATCCCCCTTGCTCTGCCTTGCGTGGTTGCGGCAAATGAGCAGTAGTAACCTGTTGCTGCTTTGGCATGGGCGCAGACGCTGCTGCTGCCTGTGGATATGCATTGCCAGAAGAAAGAGCTTTTGTCTGTGGTCTATGAGATGATATCTGCTTTCCAGGCAATGCCTGCTTCTGATTCTGATTCTGATTCTGCTGTAAATATTTCGGTGTCGTAGTAGTTACCATGTTGCTAAGTGGCTTGCCGACAGGTCCAATATTATTGCTATTTGGCACCACAGCATGCGTTCCGGTGATAACAGACTTGCCATTCGCCTCTGCTCGCTTGTGCAAACTCACTTCTTTGCTACCGCTGCCATCAAGCATCTGCTTTTTCCTTGGCTGCCGTGGCTGACGCGGCTTGCGCTTCTTGCCTGCCAAGGCCCCCGTTTCTGTAACCAGCGGCGGAACATAGATGCGCTGGAATCCGCTGCCAGCATGGCGCTCACGCGGATACAGTGGCATCTGCATCACTAAATAGTCCGAGTCCATTTCCTCGGGATCCAGCCCAGGCGCAGCCAGACACTGCTTCCGTCTATGCACGAGGCATCTTTTCGCCGTATGTGCTGCTCGCCACGTCCGCTTAAGCTGAGTTATGCCGCTCACCTGCTGCGTTATCAGCGCCATATCCTCATCAAACGAGGAAGAGGCTGCAGCTAGCGCATTGCTCGCGCCGATCTGCAATGCTGCCGTCTTTTCGGAATACCTGCGATTCTCTTGTTTCCGCATATCGCGAAGCCGCCACAGCCGCCTGCGCTGTGCCTCAAGCAAGCGGCTACGTAGCTCCTGCCGCTGAACCAAATAGGTATAGTTGACTGAGCGTATCCACGACTCGTGCTGTTTTTGTCTAAGCTGAAGCCACGCGCTATGCCGGTTCTGCAAGCGCTCCATCTGCAGCTTGTGGCTATTGCTGATATCCTCTACATGTCTCTCGTAGTCAGAGTGCTGGCCAGACATCAGATAGTCCTCCTCGATTTGCACCTGCTGCAATCTCTCGCAGTACAGACGCTCGCGCAATTTTGCAAACTCGATCTCGATGCACGTAAGCTCCATCAGCGCCGCCGATCTCCGTGCATCGTTCTCCAATGCATCTTCGTCCTCTTCAGCAGGTCGCCCTTCTTTATCGGTTGCACTTGCTGAGCCGGACTCTGCCTGCAAGTTGTCATCTGCCTGCTCAGAGCCCACATCCATGTCAGCAGTGCCATTTGCACGAGGACTGTCGGTGCTGTTTTCCGGCGTGTTAGCTATGCTTTCCAAAACCGGGAACTTTGTCGTCGTATCCTCATTCATCGCATTGTCATCGTCTTCGTTGTCATTGGTGATAGCAGCAGCATCGCTTTTGCTGTCGCTGCTACTATACATCAGCGACCGTTTTGGTGGTGCGCGCCGAGAAGAAGAATCTTGCGAGTTTGGCTTGGATAGATAACGCAAACCAGCATGAGATAGAAGTTTTGCCGAACCGTGACCATTATCTTCGTCATCCGAACCATGGCTATCAGAGGAAGTAGTGACTCTTTCAGATTCAGGCTTGCTATCGGCTGCTGCTGCGGCAGACAGCAGATCTTTGTCTGCGTGGATCACCGAGTCACCTGATTTTAAATCGTCTTTATTGCCCTTCTTTATTGTGCTGAAATGCATTTTGTCCTTTGGGCTGCTGCCATTGGCTGCGCTTTCATGCTCACTTTGCAGAGCCTGGCTCGCATCATCCATGTCTACTTCCTCAATGTCAGAAAGCTGCACTTTATGATCCTGGTCTTCAGTGACAGATGATAGTCCAAGAGCGTCATCTATCAAAGAGCCAGCAGAGCTCGATATCGACGAATGCGAAGAGACGCTGCTGAGAGTCTCGAGGTCGGAGTCGTATGCAAACGGGTCATATGAGTCATCCAGAGCAGGCGAGTCAGCGTTCTCTGCAGTTTTGGCATTATCGTCCTTTGCTTCTGACTCACTTTTCTGAGCAGCTATAGTTTCCTCGGGCTTTATCAATGGCAATACAAGTTTTTGCTGCTGTTGCTGATCATCGACCAAATCGCTAGCTGCGCTTTTGATGCTTCCAGCCTTGCTATTGCGACGGCGACGACGTCCACCAGCCATTTTTTCTTCTCTAGCGCAGGTGAAAAGCAAATAAACCAAAAAAATTGTTGTTGACTTTGTTGGCCGACCCTATAATGATGGATGGAGATTGTGATTATATTGAGAGTATATAACTGAATATTGAGTACTTTTGTGGTGTATCTTCGATTCTGGGTTATTTCGATTACGGAACATCATCTGTTTCTATTGATATTGACATTTTTGACTTTTACTGACTACAGGATGCTTAATATATTAAAAGGGAGATATGGGGAGAGAGGAATGGATGGGTAGAAAAGCGGATAGAAGCTGTAAGAACACGGAAATACACAAACAAACATAAACATTGGAAAGAAACTATTGACAAGTGCTGCTGCTTTTCTTTGTTATTGAAATCCGTTTGTAATGATAGCTTCTTTTTTTTTTATAATCATAAAAACAACGATAATGAAACAAAAAGAGCACAACAAAATGCGATTGTTTTGAAGAATAAAGACTGAATGTGTATATGAGCGTGCTATGTTTTTTTTTGTGCAAGTGAGAGAAGAGAATGCAATGGAATAAAGTAGATAAAGACAGATGCTACATCAAATGACAATGTCAGAAAAACAACAACAACAAACGTAAACAGCGCTTTAATTGAAAATGCAAAAAGAAAAGGTCAAACTATGACGTGTGATTAAGAAAAAAAAGCTTGTGAGCCATTGAAATATATGACAAGTGGAAAAATTACTTTTTTTTCTTCATACTTGTCCAATAATAGATAGTATGAATTGGCTCAATCTCCTGTTAAAGCTCTAGTAAGCAAGTTCAACGCTGAAATTTTAATACAAGCGCAGGTCTGACTGTCGATTATGTCTAGTAATAAAGAGTACGCTTTTTAATCGATGCACACACACACACACACATACATATATATATATATATAATGGTACGTTCAACGTAAAGCAACTGATATGAGTGCGTGTGCCTGAGTTCCTTAGTGGTGTTTGAATAAATGCTATACTATACGCTGAATTTGAAGGCAAGCAAAATGACTTACCTCAAAAGTATGAACAAAACACTTTTAGACCCTCCTTTTTCTAGTATCCAAGCTCAAGCTAGCTGCAAAGTACAGAGGTTCTTCCGATATCCCGTTGTCTTCTAGCCCAAAATAGAAAGGAAAAGAGCGAGAAGTGTATCAACAAGCCTGTACGCGTCAGAGTACTCTACCTCCAGGTCTCCTTCGGGTTGGCGATATGGTTAATAGAGGAGCGTGTTTAGAGACACTCTTCTTTGATTTTGTTTTATCTGCTTTTTGCCAACAAGCCTGATAACAACAGGTGGTATATCTTGAGAATAGAAAGAGTAGGTGTGGACTATCTAGCTGTATATAGTAATAAGAGCAAGACGCGTTTTTGCTATATACGTCTTCTGGTTTGTTTTTTTTATGGTATCGATAGCAGGAAAGAAAAAAGTACAGATAATAGTTAGGGACTGTTGAAGGAAAAAAAAAAGACAGAAAAAGAAATATTACAGAATCAATATGAGGAAAAAAAGTTAATAGAGGGGAAAAGAAAGAAGAAAGGCAAGGAAGAACAAAAAAATTACGCTTTTCCCCCGTGGTTTTTTTTTTTTTGTGTATAGAGGAAGAGCAGTGTTTGACGAAAAACATATTTTTTTGTTAACACAAGAAAAGGGTGGTTGGGAGGGCAAGGGGAAGAAAAAAAAAAAGGCAAATTGCTGCTTCTGTTTCAAGACAGTTTTTGATTAGATAATTTGATTAAATTGAATTAGTGGTAATTATCAGCAAAAAAATTAACAGTAAGAAAAAAAAGTAACAATAACAGAAGGTATATACGAAAATGTGTTGATGGAGAGGGTGGGGATCTATCGATAGTGAGCGTTATGTGGTAGACAGCACAGAGAGAGCATTAGTTAAAGTATCGGTGCTTTTCAATTTTGATTCCTAGCGGAGCTTTTCGCGAGCAATCGATTCGGATATAATTATTGGCGAAGCTCGCGAAAAGCCCGAGAGCTGAGAAGCTGCTGCTATCACAGGAGATGCAGAGCGCGAGGTGCGCTGAGAGGAGATGGGAGTAAATGGGTTTTCGGGAACATCGATGGAGATCGAGTCAGCAGAAAACTCGTCCGAGATCCTGCTGTCGTAGTAGTCGCGGCCAAGCATCGAGTACTTGTCGCTCTGCTCCTGGTGCGACAGGAACACGAGCAAAGCAGATGCCACAACAGAGACCAAGAAGATAATGTCGAACCAGCGCTTATAAAAGTAAAAACCAGTTGTCTGCAATACAGCGGAGATCATCGGACGGTATTTGGGCGGCAGAGACATGCGCATCATCAGAATGCATGATACAAAGTACATGCCCATTATCTGGGCCAGAAACAGTAGAATGTTGGATGGCTTGATGATGCTGGTAAACGGCATGCTGAAGAGTTTTGTAAACTGGATCAGCAGGCCGCGGATCGAGCCGATAACCATGATGCCGACCATGGCAAAGCTCAGCTGCTGCGACCAGAAGGCCATGTCGAAGTCTGGGCTGACATGGGTGGCAGCCAGGGTCAAAGCGCTAGTGACTGGATCGGAGTGGCCCACGCGGTTAAGCAGGATGCCGCCAAGGGTCATTGCGATCTTGCTGACACAGAAGAGCGCAAAGAAGTACCCGAGCACATTGCGCGACCGCCCGGCAAGCGTCTTTGACTGCTCGTAGCGGTCGTGCTCCAGACACATGGCCTCGACATCGGTAAACAGCTCCTGCGTGACTCTTTCGAGATTCTCGATCTCCTGGCGCAGCTCGATCATGCCTCTGTCCTTCGAAGGATCGGTGCTTTTGTGCCAAAGACTGCCCAGCGACGAGACAAGGGCAGTGACACCGCGAGCACGCTTAGCCTGAGCCTCCTTTGCTTCTTCTTCTTCCTTGACAGCGACTGCCATCATGCGCACCAGCATCTTTTTCTTATCTGCAAGCAGCTCAAGCGAGTAATGAAGCTGGCGACGCATGCCCTCGAGCTGCACAGGGCTGACCTTGTGCACAAAGACAAACAGCTGGCGGTAGGGGCTGTTGACAGCGCCAAAGCCCGAAAGCACGGCCATCAGAGCAACGCCGATGACACCGACGCGCGCTGTCACAGGCTCGATAGACACCATGTCTGCTGTGCCCGTGGCCTCTCTGATCCGCGAAAAGCTGTCTAGCGGCAGATACATGCCCAAGCTCCAGAAGGCATAGAAGAAGATGGCCCACAAAATCAGCGAATAGACGATGCGCCTAAAGAGCGGATTGAGCGCGCGCCGCCGAGTATTGGACAAAAGCACAAAGGCCTGGCAGAACGGCAAAACAACGACAATGGTGAATAGCAGCAGCCCCAGATCTGCTCTCCAGTAGTACCAGCGAGCGTCCTTGCTCAGCACGCCGCTTATTTCAAAGATGACCAGCTCGAACAAGACGCTTCCCTGCGCAAAGACCAAAGAAAAGACAGCATAGACAAGGGTCTTTTGCGCGTCGAACCACTTTCTGCGCTGCTCCTGCTGCTGGTGGTGCAGGTCTTGCTCGTGGTACTGCGGCAAAAGAATGCCCGCAGTCTTGCTGACGTCCTGCACCAGGGGCTCGAGCATTGCCGTGCTCAGCTGGCTGGTTTTTTCCGTCTCTGCAGGGCCGGAAACGGGCGTCGACACATCTACCGACTCGAGAACTCGCCGGGCAAGAAACATCCAGCCCACCAAAAAGCTCAGGGCAAACGAGGCCGCAAGCACAAAAGTGTCAAAATCTAGCATATTGTTTTATAGTGGCTGCCGACTATATACGATGAATTCATGCGTCAATTGGGGTTGAAAATTAATATAAAGAAAAAATGTATTAGCAGAAAGTAATTATATGAAATTAACAAAGCGGTATAAAAAAAGAAGAAAGCGTAATAAAAAAAACTCCAATCTACTCTGGCGGCTTTGGATAGGGTTTAAAAGCACAAGTTCAGCTTGCAACAGAGGAGACTTTGGGATGTGAAGCCATGAGAAGCGCATAAAATACAAAGGAAAAAAAAGCAAGGGCAGTTGGCATCCAGCTAATGCCTGCATCAGAATGCGGAATTGCAAGTCTGGGCGTTTTTCTCTCTTTCTGGTAAAATTTTTTTCAAAGAAATCTCCATTTGTGTGGACAACAGCGTTTTATGCCGCTTTGCGAAAAAAAAAAAAAAAAAAATTCAGGGAACAAACAGCATTTTTTTTTCTTAATGCGCATTGTGTTCGTTGATTAGTGGAATAGCGCTTTCATGCATCTCATTGCTGATCGCGATGGGAGAAGGAGAATCGTGCAAAGCGGAAGCACTTCGGTAAAGAAGAAATAGAAGAGCAGGGAGAAGGGACAGCAGGGATTTTTTGAGCTTTGAATTTCTTAACAAAGAGACTCTCCCTCGGTCGCGTGCCTCTTTACATTACTTTTTTTCTGTTGCGACAATTTTGCGCCGCCTTCCATCATGCCTTCCCTAATGTCAATTATTAATTATGCTATAGATGCCGCCTCCAGCTGACACAGAATGAAGCAAGGACAAGTGGCAACACTATCAGCCGGAACAACAACAACAAAAAAAAACAATTTGTCTTTGGTCTTAAAACAAACAAAAAACAACGAGATTGATAGATGGATGTATAGATAAAAAAATGAAGCGATGTAGATGCAAATCGTGATCAGATTTGACAAAAATAGTGCATAATCACAGAGGTCGAGTGCGTCCGCAAAAGGCAAACATGCGAAGCAGCCGAACAGCGGCAGAAGGCAGTAACCGCACGCCGCTGTCGGTCTCGGAAACGACAGCAGTAGCAGTGACGCCGGTTCCAGCTGGCCCCTCCTCGTCGTCTGGTGGCAGCGAATACGACTTCAACGACAGCCTATCATCGCAGGCATGATCCTCTTTGGCAGGGATGGCAGTAGCAGGACGCATTGTGGCCGGTGCCAGTGCCAACGGCATAGGCTGTTTGATCTCGAGCGAGTTCTTAACGCCATTGAATCTGCCTGCTGCACGAAGCAGGAGGGCATCGGGAATCCCTGGACGCGGCATCCGCGAAAGCGGCCTGGCTCGCTTGTCAAAGGGAAAACTCAAGTCAGGAGTCGCGCATGGCATCGATGAGCACCGCTGTGAGCGCAGTCGGCTGTCAAAGGCACGCACATGCACAGGCGGTGGTCGCTGGATCTCACTTGGCTCCGGTGGCCTTCCTCGATCCACAGACAGCGGAATAGGTGCACGCGGCGGTGCAACCTGCCGCGTGCCTGGAGCCGGGTGACCGGGAACGCCGCGCAGCGTCGAGCTGCATTCCGAGAGCTCAAACAGCGCCTTGTGCGTAAACGCCTCCGTCTGCCGGTACACAATGGCCTGCGCATGCGGGAGTCTCTGCGGAAGTGGTCGTGCACACAGGGATTTGGCACCCGCATGCCACGTCTGCAATCCTTTGTCGACTGCTGTGTCGCTGCTCTGGGTGCTGGCGCTGTCTCTGGACGAGGCCTCGGATATAGTCGATGCTGCTGTCGGTGCAGGAGACACTGCGCTGACTGCCGATGTCGGGTCGCTGATGCTCCGCGTATGCTCGCCCACAACCATGGTGCTGCTGGAGCTTGCGCTTGCGCCTGACTTTATCCTCTGCCGTCTTCTGATCGACACAAAGCCGCATTTGTTTCTTAGAATGCTGCGCCTGATGTTGCGCGCGCTAAGCTGACTCGAGATCTCGCGGATGGGGCCGCCTGCTGGTGGTCTGTCTGCGTTACCTAGTATATCGCCTCCGGGAATGGCGCTCCATGACAGCAATCCTCTGCGTCTTCTCTTGGGCGACTTGAAGATGTTGTCCAGGATAAACGGGTCGTTCTCTGGCTGGAGATCCTCGACACGCGCACGGATTCCACATGCTGAAAAAAGTGTCAAATCGGAGATGTCCTCGTTTGGCATATGCCCCACCACACGACGTCCCATCGTTGACTGGTACTGAAGCGCGTTCTTTATCAGCACCGATCGATGCGGGTTTGAGCAAAGCGTGCGTGACAGCGTAGCATAGTCGTTTCTATTGGCTATAGACATTATTTATTTCAAGTCTAGCTGTAGCAAAAAAAAAACAATAACCGTGCTAGTATATAAAAATAAAAGAAAGTAATTGACGATCGCAAATGCAGATAAATAGGCACTGAATATGTATAAAAAGATGTATGAGCAATAAGCAATAGATAAATAAAAAGTAATGTGCACTGAATAATAAAAATAAAAGCGTTACAGGTACAAACAACTGACAACAAATACTGAATAAAAAAATAAACACAAATTACGAATGACAGAAGAGATAGAGAAAGTAGAGGAAATTGAAAACGAGGAAGGAAAGGAAAAAGGAAGGAATAAAGGGAGGGGTAGTTGAGAAGACCAAGGATAGCCTGAGGCGACGGAGATGTGTCTATAGTTTTATTCTTCTTTTTCTGCTCTGCGCTTTTTTCTATTCACCAATATATGAGGGATACAACTGCTGATAGACAAACTAGCAAACAAAGAAAAAGGACTGCGATGCGAATATATGCTCTTTGTTATGAATAGCAGTAAATATGCTGAAAGTTAATTAAAAATATGCCTATAACAACTCGTTTGATTGTTGGTAACGTTACTTGGATATGTACGTAGTAAATGGTCTAGGGAGAAATCGATTAGGCACCTAGTCTTCAATAGACTTTTAGAAAAAAAAAATGATTATTCAGGAGCCAGAGCAGTAGCCAAAAAGCAAACTATAAAGTAGTATTATAGCAAGAGTAGAAAAAAATATTGAGGTGATTGGAGTCTTTGGAACAGTAAACCAGAAACAAGCAGACCAGCAGAGCAGACCGTTTATAAACATTTATGTTCTTTTAGTCCTTGCAATTTCAGCCGTACTTTTTTTTATGTATTAAAACAATGCTTGCTTCTTTATTCAGCATAATAGATAATCCATTTTTATCGCGTTACTGTCTTGACCAAGTACTGCTCAAAAGCTTTATTTTCTTCTAATTTAGGACTGCGCCAAAACCTCCTCATCTACGTGACTACCTGCCCAATTTGGGGTGTAAGCAAAGAGCAGAATAATGCTATGAGGGGCCATGGTCCACAAAGATAATGGTCTAAAATTGCCAGCCAACAATCAATGTAAAAAAAAAGCTGGTTTAGATTTTTTTGGTTAATTGTTTCTGTAAATTAATCCCTCTCTTTGTTTACAAAAAAAATGAAAAGTCTGAGCTTTAATAACTTTAAGATGTGTCGTACGAGCACTCAATTCTTTTTTTATAAAAATTATAATTGAAAAGAAAAAAAGAAAAAATATTGATGTGGGGGATTTTAGGGACAATAAACAGTGAGTAAAAAATATATATTCTGCTGCTGATTCCATTGTCGTTGCTATCGTTGTCGTTTGTTTATATTATTTTGTTTATTAAAAAACAAAGTGCCAAAGCGGCATTGATAAGAAAAATTACTAATGAAAATTAAATAATACAATTAAATGCGCATTATAAACTTTAGATTATTCTGGCCATAACCTTGCTTACAAGCTTTATTGTACTTGTCCATTTGCCAAATAATAAGACGATGTGATCATATACATTGTAAATCAACAATCTTTACATCTATGAATTGCTTAGCGTTTATGCACAAAGAAAAATAAAAAGCGTTTGTTTTTTTAGTAATAAGTAACCTTAATCAATCAATAAACAAGACAATTAAACTTTTAAAAGCATACTCGTTTCAAGGTTTTTTTAACAGTTGTCAATAAATGCTAAAAAGCTTAATTTCAAAAATAAAAAATATTTTCTTTCTCAAGTTCACATATCATCAAATTTGTTCTAATTTAAAATTAACGTGAATGACCGTTTTCAATTTAAGAAAAAAAATTAATTATTGATAAATTATGAATTCGGTTGTTATATATAGCTTTTTAGTGATAACTATCAAAATCATGTTTCCATATTTATTTTTTTTTCTATTATTTGAATACGCAAATGCAAATGCATTTGCAAAACAAAAACAAAAACAAACTAAAAAATATATTTCTTTTGATATATATAAATTATACTTTGTAAAAAAAAATTGTATATATTGAGTAAATGTATTGCAAACTAAAACGAGTTGGTCTTCATTTTCCCAACTTCAACATGTACTCAACATTA
>JANBOH010000358.1:0-14615 GCA_027478445.1 Coemansia asiatica | reverse complement strand
TTTTTATTTTTATTTTTATTTTTATTTTTATTTTTAAATTTGATGCTTTTAATTTTTTTTCTCAACTCTATAAATTAGAAACAGCTAGAATTAGAGCGTCTTTTCTTGCCAAATGTTCAGCCAGCACGCGTCTGTGTCAAAGAGAGAGGGTCTTCCGCACGAGGGCGCTGCAGCCGAGGTGGTTCGGCGGTCGAGATATCCCACGCGTCTCTCGATGTACACCGACGCGCCTGATCTAGAGGTCAGCATCGAAGAGTTTGAGACATTTGCGCTGGATCGGCTACAGGTTCTGCGGGCAATTGAGGATGCGCAGCTGCGTGGCCGTGGCGAAGACGACGTGCGGCGACGGGTCAGCGAGGCGCTGGACAAGCACCTCCCGATGCAGTCGAACCGTGCGCGTGCAGCAGCCAGGCAGGTCATCAGCCAGCGACGCAAGGACCATGTGTCGCACTTTATTCTGCGGCTGGCGTTTAGCCGCACAGAGGAGCTCCGAGGCTGGTTTCTGCGCCAGGAAAGCGCGCTGCTGCGGCATCGGTTCCGCGAGGCTGACACGGCAGAGCGCGCTGAGCTTCTGGCCGCGGCAAAGCTCCAGGCAAGACACCTGATGCCCGAAGCGCGCGATGCACAGCTGGGATCAGCGGCAAGCGCGTTCTATGGTGCGCAGGAGGCCGTGTACGAGGTCGACTTTGAGCGTGTGCCCGATCTGGTTGCGCGCGCGCAGGTCATCGTCCGAGACGGACACGCGTTTGTTGCTGCTGGCGATGTCGCTGCACTTTTGGTCAACGAGTTTCGCGAGATGCTCGCTCGGTCTCTGGCTGTTTGTGCGCGCGCACTCCCTCAGCTGGGCGAAGACGAGCGCCTGCTGCCGGTGCTGCAAAGCCTTACCAACCAGTCTGCACGTGCCGAGTACCAGTCAACTGGCGCTGCTGGCTCCATGACTGCCGACTCAGTGGACTCGCTGGCTGCCATGTTCCCGCCGTGCATGCAGCATCTGCACGGGCAACTGCAGCGCGACCATCATCTCCGCCATGGAAGCCGTATGCAGCTGGGGCTGTTCCTCAAGGGAGCTGGGCTGCGCCTGCCAGAGGCCCTGATTTACTGGCGCCGCGCGTTCACCAACATGACCGATGATCAGTTTCAGAAGGGCTATGCCTACAACGTACGCCACAACTATGGCGCTGAGGGCCGACGCGCTGACTACACGCCCTACTCGTGCCACCGCATCATCACGTCCAACCCGCCTGGTCCTGGAGATCACCATGGATGCCCCTTCCGTCACTTTGCCGCAGATCGCTTGCGCACTGCTTTGCACAGCGCACGCCTGCCCGAGAACGATGTACGCGAAATCTCTGAACTGGCACGCGCTGGCCATTGCCAGGTCGCATGCACCCGCCACTTGGAGGCCCGTCTCGCCCAGCGCCGCCAGCAGCAGCCAGACAAGCCGATGCCTGACGCTGGGCATGTGCCATCCATAACCAGCCCCAACCAGTATCTGGATCTGTTGCTGACAGATGGCCGCGGAACGCGCCAAAAATCGGAACGGTCCGCAGATACAAGCGCCATTCTAGCTGGCCCAAAGCCGCAGCATCCGCAGCTACAGTCGCAGTCACAGTCGCAGTCGCAGCCTTACTCCTATGCCTGAAAGGCTTGCACAGCTGTTTTGCAGCTGCTGCTGTTCTTGTCTTTTTTTGTCTTTTTTTGTTTTCGCAATCTTGGCAGATCCTATGTCATGCTGCTTTTTTCTCTTTTGTGATGCGGACACATCTTTTTTTGGCCAACCCCGCGAGTTTCTATAGATTCTTCGTTGACTGAAACAAATCAAGCTTTTTTTAGTCCTTTCTCGCTTCCCCTTACCCCACAAAAATCAACTGGCTGCTATTGCTGATGCCGCTGCTGCTGCCAAATGGCGCATGTTTTTTTTTAATGCAGGTGACACGTCTCCCTTTTTTCGTTATTTAATTCAAGAATAAAATCAGCCCTTTTTTCTGTCGCCTTTTTTCCTTTTTCTACCTTTGACAGCTTTCAATCGCTTTTTGTTCTTTTCCCTTTTTCTTTTCCTTCAGCAAGCGACTTCTTTTTTCTCTTACTAATAATTATAATAATACTATTTCGGCTTAGTCTTACCATCTAATTAGTTTTTGTATATTCCGAAACTTATTTCAATCATGTCCTACGGATACGGCAACAACCCTAACGGCGGATACGGCAACAACCCTAACAGCGGCTACGGCGCTGGCTATGGCAGCGGCTACAACCCCAACCAGCAGCAGCAGCAGCAAAGAGCAGCTCCTCCTCAGGCTCCTGGTGGTATGTATAATTTTTTTCAGCTTTTAACGGCTGACGAGAGCATGTAATTATTTGCTTGGTTCGGTTTTGGTTTACAGTTTGCCAAACCTGTCCTTTTTTCTACCTTCATATACTAACATAACATAACATCTTGTTTTTTTTTCTACCTTGTTGCCATTGTCTTTTTCTTTTTCTTCTGTAGTTGCTAATGACCAGCTGCAGTACTGGTTCCGTGCTGTCGACAGGTATGGTATCTACCTCTTTTTTTCTATTGCAACGCCATACATCATGCTCTTTGTGAGATTTCCACAGAGTTTTCCCGGCTCTGCGCAATCTCGCCTCTACATGGCTCTACTATCATCTTATTCTTGCATCCATTGTTTCTCTTTTTTCTTTCTTTTTTTGCCCATGTCACGTCATCATCTTGTGCTACAATAATGCGCGTGAACTGAAGATTCCTCCTACTGATGAAGATGATGATGTTCCTTTTTTTCCCCATCTAATGGGACCTTTGACTGATTTTTTTCCTTTTATTCAATTAAATTCCTTCTTGTAGTGACGGCAGTGGTCAGCTGGATGCCCAAGAGCTTCAGCGTGCCCTGGTCAATGGTAAGTTACTTTATCTGTTTTAAGGTGTTGTCAGCATTAAGCACTGACATGCCCCGCGCATAATGCGGATATGCGTCTATTTGCTGGATTGCTTATCTGCGTATGTCAATCCTTCTCTGTTTTTATTGTATACTAACGACATGGTCTACTATACTTTGTATTGTTGTTTCAATGGCGATCTTTTTTTTTTTGAACTGTTGCTTAGGCGACTGGAGCCAGTTCAGCATTGAGACTGTTCGCCTTATGATTGGCATGTTCGACCGTGACCGCAGCGGAACCATCAACTTCCAGGAGTTTATCGGTCTGTGGTCCTACATCAACCAGTGGAAGGACTGCTTCCGTGCCTTTGACCGTGATGGCTCAGGCACCATCGATCGCGGAGAGCTCCACCAGGCTCTCAATGCATTTGGCTTCCGCGTCTCTCCACAGGTTGTCAACTCGCTAGTCAGCAAGTACGACATTCAAGGTAAGCAAAAAGGATTATGCTTCTTTTTTATTCTAATGACTTGACCTCTCTTTTTGTATTTGTTATTTTCTAAGTCTTTCCTTTTTTCTTTCTTTGTTGCTTTGTCTCGCTTTGCTTCTTCAAGCTTTTATTTTACTTTTGTTTTGACCTTTACACAATGCTAACAACATTTTTGTATCTTTTTTTTGTCAGCATTCATGCTTTCTAACTACATATCGACTCTGTATTTTTTAATGTCAATTATATTATTTAACTATCTTGTAACGATACGGATCATCTCGGACTGTCTATTACACTATCATCATTATCTGCTTCTTTCTCGTCACTGCTTCTTTAAAGCCAATTAAAACTGGGCATGGTTTGTTTGCTTATTTTTTTATTTTTTTGTACCTGCCCTTGTTTTTGATTCTGTGCTTTTTGTTTATTTGTAAAATATCTAACTGTTGATACTGGAACGCACTATTTTCGGTATTATTGGTAAGCCCCATCCATGCATAAATATGCCATCGAGACGTTTGCTTTTAATTGCTGTTGCTATTGCTATTTTGCTTTTTTTTGTACAAAAAACAATTAATTATACTAATATTTAATTGCTCTTGCAATTATTTAAATTTCTATTCATCTTTGTTTTTACAAAAAAAAACACTGATTTTAATAATTTGTTTATATATATATATATGTGCATACTGCTTTGGGGTTCTCTTTTTTGTTTCTTTACATGTTCATCTACTAACAAAATCATTAGCTGGTCGTGTCAAAGGGCCTAATTCAGGTCGTGGTGCCATCACCTTCGACAACTTTATCAACTCCTGCGTCACTATCCGCTCGCTTACCGATGCATTCCGCAATCTGGATAAGGACCAGGACGGATGGGTCAACATGAATTATGACACAGTAAGTTGAAAATATATTAAATATAACGTTGCTTTCTTTATGTGCGCATAGGCGTGTGTGTGCATATGTACGCGGCAACTGTTTATTTTTTCTTTATCACAGGGCATTGGCAAACATGAACATGGTGGCTCAACCTAACATATCGCAGGCATTGATGACTAGTGCGGCTGCCGGCACTTTTGCTTTGCCATATGACTTGAATCCCGTGTCTGTCTGTCTGTCTGTGCTTTCTGTATTATATTGTTGCATCTGAATTAAAGTATGAAAAGCATTTTTTAATTATACATTTTAACTAATTACCTGATAACGAATGGAAATAGTATGCTCAAAACATTGTTCATTTTATGTAACAATGTCAATTTTGCAACAACTATTTCTTCCACTTGTTTTTTTTTCTCTCCTGTCTTGGGTGGTCTCTTGTTTTGTTTTCCTGTCCCCCTTTTTCTTCATCTTCACCCTTGTGCTTTCTTATAGTTCCTTCAGCTGGTGATTTCGAACAAGTAAAGCAAGCATCTCGCGCATCTCCGTGCAATACCGGTTCGACCAAGCAAGCCAGGATCCCAGTCAAGACTTCAAGACAAGACAACACGACTTTCGATCGATCGAGTATGGATTTACAGCCAGTGCCAGAATCAGCGAAGCTACGGAAACTTTCTCGTTCACGACTTTACCTATATTTGTTTTTTTTTCGGTTTAATATTATATTTTTTTTCTCCAAGCGTTTCATTTATTTCTCACTAAAGAAAAAACAGTTGTGTTTGCGATAAGCACACACAAGCAGTTGGACTAAAAGTTTTAAGAGTAGAATTGTAAATTTAATATAAAATAAATTTTATAATAAACAAAAGTCACTTTTATCTCATGTGTTCCTTGTAATGTTTTCCCAATTAAATGTGTTGTATTTTTATTTCTAATTCAATACAATTATTCAAACCACTTGCCTTTTTTTTCTCTAGTCACGATGTTGGCAGACCAATACAGCTTTGCATTTCTTTCAATAGCTCCTCTATATTGCTTTAGAGATATCACGCACTTTAATAATAATATATTTAAATGAAAACTGGTTTCTTTTAATATCTAAACATTCAGCCATTTGAAAAAAAAAATAATGAAAAGTTGTTTAGCAATACATCATATCTAGAATTTCATATATGTTAGACCATTGCATATATATATATATTCAGCCATCAAACATATCCCTTTTCTTTTGTAAACAACAGAAAGCATAGAACCGTATCCTCTCCAAAGCTTAAATTTTTCTTTTGCCCATTTTTATATACGCTTTTAATTTTTATTCTTTTTATTTATATTTTTACAAAATTCCCTTTCTGAACAGGCAAATGCGCTCATCTAGTTTTATTGCTACTGCTGCTTCTTGTTTGCTGGCAACTGCTCTTGCGGCCTACGACTCCTTGTGCTCAAACAACGTTGTCACATACTGGGGTCAGAACTCTTGGGGTGGCGGCCATCTAGACCAGCCTGACAATTGGGAAAAGCCACTAGCTGTCTATTGCCAGGATTCTACTTTTGACGTTATAAACATCTCTTTCTTAACCAACTTTAATTTGACCGGTCTTCCCGTCCTAAACCATGCCTTCCACTGCGAAACGGTTTATAATGGAACCAATACTCTGCACTGCCCTGATATTGGCGCAGATATCAAGACTTGCCAGGCAAATGGGAAGAAAGTCGTGTTGTCCCTTGGAGGCGGAAACATATACACATATGGTCTTAGCTCCTCTGCTGACGGACAAAAATTTGCTGACACTGTTTGGAATATGTTCCTTGGCGGCAAGCATCAGTATCGCCCCTATGATGATGCTGTTTTGGATGGCATTGATCTTGACATCGAGTCTGGCGAGCATACTGGGTATGCTGCATTTATCAACCAGCTGCGCACATATTTCCAAGGCGCATCAAAGCAATACATTATCTCGGCAGCTCCTCAGTGCGTGTTCCCAGATGCCAATCTTGGCTCCACGCTAAGCAGTGCCTGGATTGACAACAACTACGTGCAGTTTTACAACAACCCTTGCAACTTGGCAAACATAGACAACAAGTGGAACTTTGACTACCAAAGCTGGGACACATTGACCAAGGCAAACCCAAATCCAAACTCAAAAATGTATGTTGGCCTGCCTGCTGGCTCAGGCGCAGCTGGCAATGGGTTCCTTGACCTTTCGACTGTCCAGGCAGATCTAGCCAAGCTCTATAATAGCTATCCATCAACCTTTGGTGGCATAATGCTCTGGGACGCTTCATGGTATTCAAATAACAAGGAATACGTCCAAAGGTTATCCAGCTGGGTAAAAAGCAATATGAAATGCGGCTCAATTTCTCCCTCAACCACTATTCCCGAACCGACTTCTTCGTATACTACTGTTGCAACTGTTCCCGCTTCTTCACAACCTCCTTCGTATACAGTGTACTAAATTATAAGGGGGATTGTATTTCTGTATGCTTGGCATATATTAATGCTAGGCTAAATACTTCAAATTGATAGCAGATTTTACTCGCAATATTTGGTCTATAACCCATTGCAGAAAACAACGACTAATTGAATGAAATACTATATCTTTGGTGTTTGATTGGTTGCCCATCATCAACATACAATACGGCTACGATAATTGGGGAAAATCACTGCTTAAAACATAGTCTATAAAAAACAATCTTCTATTAAGTGTTTTTATACAATCTTTAGTCTTTTTTTGCAAAAAAAAAAAACAAATTTTGGTCTTTCCAAAAGACTTCTTTTCAGTGAAAGGTTTAGCCGGCCAGAAATTCAACAAAAAAATTATATATTTTTTTTAAAAAAAAATGCATGTTCTCGTCAATAATATTCGCTTTTATAAAATTTATTAATAAAATACAAAAACATAAAAAATTGCTATAAAATTAATATAAAAAATAGCAGCCGACGATGCCTTCTTGTATTATTCTGTGTCTTTTTCTTGTGATCATAACTAGAGATAATTTTTTAATGTCGAGCCATTGCTTATAATTTTTTTTCAAAAAACGTTACATGTTGTAAAACAGGAATTTGAAAATTTGTTATTGTTTTATTGATGCCCTCAATCAGCGCATTATCTACGGAATGCAACTATTAAATTTTTTATTGTTCTGTAATGTCAAAACACAAATAAAACCGCTTAAAGTATCAATTAATAATTGTCATAAAAGATAAATCGTTCTTTACAAGCAACAATAATGTACCCAATTGTTAATGGCATAAAAAAGCTGTAAATCAAAAAAATAAATAAATATGAGTAAAGAAGCGACATTGATATTTGATATGCCAATGTGTTAATCGTTTATCATTTTTTTCGCTGAGCTAGATTTGTTTTTAGATTTTAAATATTTCTTTTCAGCACTTGTCTCCAGCTTTATTAAGTGCATTATTATCTTCAACATGAGAATCAATTTACATAAAACCTAATACAATTCAATTGAATGCCAAGATAGAAATGATAAACAAATAAAGCAATTACAAAAAAAAATAACAAATGTATTTGTAGCTTTTCAACAAAGAAAACGATGTGTCTACTTTAAAAATAAAAATAAAAATATTTGATCTGTAATAATCATATTCCGTTTCTTTCCGTTTTAGAGATATCTGCATTTTTTCCTTTGTGCATTTTATTGATGCAAATAGCACTATTTCAAATGGCCATTACAACAGCCAATGGTCATTGCCCTTTGTAAAATGGCTATTAGTATAATACAAAAACAAGAGGAGTGCTGCAATTATTCACTTGCTTAGAATTGGGTTTTGAAATAAAGCATCCTCAAGATAGCCACTCTAATTTGTTTTACACAATCTAGATGTTTTACTTATCAGAACCATTGTCTATTCTTACATACAAAATTTTTTCTCGCTAATAATTTTATTTTTATTTTTATTTTTTTGTCTTTTGGCTTGTAGAGTTTTCAACTCCGTTAACGCGGTTTTACATGTATACTTTGTAAGTACTTTTAATTTTATTTATTTTTTGTTTTATATTTTTGTAAAGTACAATACTCTTTTTTTAAACATAATACTAACAACTTTTTTATATTTTTATTTTTATGTATGACGACTGGATCAAATCATTCTGCATTCTGTGGCTTTTTTATTAAAGCCTGTGGCCGTAGTGTATTGTTTATAAGTTGATTGTAATCGCGTGTTTGCACTTGAGAAAGTGTGGCAACCAACAAGATTTAACAATACCTGTCATTAAATTTAAGTATTAATTAAACATTATTAGAAGTAAAGAAATAAAAAAATAACACTAAACTTGATGCTCGGCATCTCTGTTAAACAACTGCTTCAGTCTTTGTCTGCGAGACTGGCTAGACTGGGGTGAAGCGCTGTTTGATTCATGCTGTTCAATATGGGGATTATGATGGTGGTAATGTTGATGATGAGACGAATAATTGCCAGTATACTCTTCTGCATACTGGTGACTGTTTTCCTGATCAGTGCGCTGGAATTCACGGTGCCCAGCTTCAGGATGTCTTGCAGGCGTATTATTATATTCGCTATTGCCAATGTGCTTTCCCAGACTTTCTTCTGCAGCTGCTGCACTAACATTATTTATACTAAGTCCTGTCAATGGCTCTCCAGACATGATTTCGTGGCCATCCTTGTCTTTGAGTCTTTGGCGTGTCAGATTTGCATGCTGCTGATTGTCAGAATCTTTGTGCTCTGAGGCAAAAGAAGGCGTCCTTGCAATGTTATTAACTGCGCTGTGCCTGTTTCTGTGATGCGTATATATACGAGCCTGTGTTCTAGTATGCTGAGGACAACTAGGCGTGCATTGATGCTGTTCTGCGCATGCCGTTTTTATAGCCGTATAGCCAGGACGAGTCTGATGAGTCGTGCAAGCCATCTGCAAGCAGGCAGGGTTGTAACAGCTGCTAGGGCGATAGTGATATTTTTCATCAGTATGGCCGTTGTAAGCAGACTTTAAGTTATTATAATTAATTCCAGTCGCAGCATTGGCATCAGCAGCAGCAGGTAAAGGCAAAGTCACTACTGGTGGTTGTACAGGTCCAGAGTTTGGCGGGTAACAAGCATGACAAGTCGTCTGTTGTTGTTTGTATGCACCAAGCTCATCAAGTCGACGCTTTTCGGATTTGCGGCTTGTAATTGAAGATATCAGTGTGCGGATGGAGCGACTAGAGCTTTTTGAAGATGACGGGTTGCTCTTCTTGGATGGTGGATTTAGTCCTGTTCCCATTGCAACGCATGAAAGAATAAGTATTAATATCCAAAGACCTAGTCCTATTCCCGCCAGAACCAAAAACGCTTTGCTTGACTGGCAGATCCCAACCAGAAGACCTCCTTCTTCGACTAGTGACTTTCCTGAAGTTAGCCCCAGCATCTCAAGACTTCCACGTAGATGTCTGAAAATGTCACAAGGATAGCGCATAGGCAAAGGATTGCGGTAAGCAAATCCGGCAATGACAACCCAAAGGACGGACAGGATAAAACTTGTCAGAAAAATGGCAAAAGGATTAAACCAGCCGGAGCAAGTTCGCTTGCTGTCAGAAGCGTTTCGAGCCAAGGCGCCTACGGTTAAACTAAAGCTTATCAGGATACTGAATATGGATACAGCATAGGTATAAACAGCAGTCCAGTCTAGTCTGATATACCAGCCAGCGGCGCTGTTAGTGTAAAGATTCTGTGCAACTAGGGCGCCAAATGTCCCCATTGAAGCAATAAGCTCCAGCACGACTGCTAAAAACATAATGACAAACATGGCAATAGTAAATTTGATTGGTAAGCTAATGATAAATATAAGGAATAAAATGCGAAAAGCTGTCAGCATGAGACAAAATTATGGAAAATGCTGACTACTTATAGCCTAGGAACAACATTTAGCCCCCATTCTGTTTAAAAGACTATTGTAAATTAAACGTTGTATTTATCGCAAGTAAAATAAAAGAGCAAATAAAGCTGTTTTTTACATATATAATTGTCTATGTAACTTTAATGTTAAGCACACTCTATGTCGTTTTCAGTTGTTCATGCATGTTTAAAAAGTAATTGCATGTATCCAAGTTAAACCTGCTAAAATTTTACAAAAACTAGTTGTAAAATAACTGTAACTTAGGCAAAAATCAAAAAAAGGTCAGTAAATATGTTTAATCGTGAGAATATATTACGGCATAAAAATGATTTAACCATTGATTTACGAAAAAAAAAAACTACTACATAGTTTTTACTGCCTTTCTTTTTATATAAAAATAAAAATTGCGTATAAAAAAGAACGTCAATAATTAAATAAGGTTTTTATAATTCTAAAGCAATGTCTAATAAAAAAATATGCATTAGCTAATTTTACATTTCCAAAAACATAAATCAAACTGGGAATCAATCAATATACATTTTAATGTATGCTATAATGGCTAACGCTCAATTGAAAAGCACTATAGAATTATATTTTAATCAGAGCTGTTATGATTTTTGACAATAAATAGTTTCTATTTCGCGTTGTCTACAATCCAAGCCTATTTACTCTTTTTTACTTGTACGGAATGTTGCTTTTTATTGACCAATATAATCAAGTAATTGAATATCAAACATTCTAAGCTAAAACTTCAAAACATTTTTCTTTATAACAAAAATTATCTTCTTTAGATACACTTAAATTTATAAAGTTTTTTATTATCTAAAAAATGTTTTACTCTCACGATCTTCTAAGCCGCCGCAAAAGTCGTTTTGGCGCTATATGGATATTGGCTAATGCTAATGCTCCTACTAGTCGAAGACTTGGTTATATAACCAATCGTGAAATTGCAGGAATTGATATTCCCCGTTCATGCCTCGATATATTGCGTCCACCAGTACCCCTTTCTCTGCGTCTTTCTTCAACTCTGCTTGTCGGTCTTGCACAGGCACTTAAACGAAAGGCTAGTCTGCTTTACACGGAAACACACACTGCTAGATCGCAAATAGCTTCTATGCCAAGTATAGCCAGCATTCATGGCTTTGATCCTTTGATTTCCTGTGCATTAACAACTGCTTCTTGGAAGAGCATCACGTTGTCTGTAGATACAGTGCCTATATTTATAGACTGTCAGACTGGAAGTTTATGTGAGCCTTTCAGCGAACACCATAAAGCGCTTGGTTGGTTCAGAGACAGATACAGCAGCAGTAATCTTGAAAGTGGTGCTAGTGCGGGCTCTGGTTTTTATTTAGATAAATCGAAATGCGCCAGCGTGTCTTATAGCCAGGACCTTGTAGACACGTCTAAAAACACAGCCCTGTGGGATACCATATCCATTGCTGATTCTATTATACCTCGAAATGACACTAGCCTAGCTTACCATGCGCAGCAAGACATATCTAATAATATTAGCACGACTGCTGATATTTTAAATATGTCTTCTATTCAGCGCAATGCAGACCCAGTGGGTTCCAGAGACTACTTTGATCTACATCTCGGTGCCAATAGTAATTCTCTGGAGCAGGAATTCAATGTATATTTTGGCGAGAACGGTGATCTCCAGTTTATTCCATCTTCAGATCCTGCAAATGTCTCTTATCAGCAAGTCCAAGGCATGACCGGGTTAGTCCTCAATCAGAATAACAATGTGAGCAGCGACTTTCTGCAAATGGGACCAGAAGCTATGGGTTTTGGTGAATATAGCCAGTGTAACGTTCAGAGCATAAGCAGTTGTTTAGAAAATACTGGATTACATCTAGGCACAACAGCTCAAAGCTTGCTTTGTGACCAAACTCTGGAAGAAGCGGAAAATGAGATAATCGGCACATGGGGTAGAGTTCACCAAGCTGGTATATTAACAACTCGGTGCGTAAATGGAGAATCAGCATGCAAAAAGCGGCGCGTTACTAAGCAGCTTGCAGAGCTGGCCGATACGCATAGTGTACTGGAACTCAGTAGTGGCCATAGCTTGCATTGCCTGGATATGTCGGATAGCAGAAACCATTATATATCTATTAAAAAGGATTTGTCAGTGCAGATACATCGTATCCAAACAGCTACCAAGTATCGCGTAGCTAGAGCAAGCAAGATTTACTGTTCTACAGAGGCTGTACCAGCAATGCATCTGTTTGTATCGTTTAGTAATGATATGTCAGTTCCAGATGTTGAGCAAGCAGATAAGTCAAGTGAGGTTTCATTCGCGGATTCGCTAGCCCATGTGATTGTAGAAGACTATGAAAGCTCAGGTCTAGTGAATATTGATATTGACCCTGAGCAAGTGCGTGCAGGCTCCCCACAATTAGTTGGTCCTGATCCAGGCATTGAAGACCTGTATCTAGACATTCCTTGGCTCAACCCGACAATTAATCAAGCTAATCTGGATAAAAGGATTCAAGGAAGTAGACCTGCGTCAGTATCCATTGAGGCTAGTTGCGAGCCCAGTGCCTCTATCCAAGATACACCAAACTCACAATTGCATGCATATGGACCACCATCATCTGAAGATGGGCTAGATATCCAATCTTTTGAGCTGGCTCAGCATGAGCCAGAAATGCAAGCAGAAGATTTTGTTGGTGGTAACATTGACTATGTAGACAACCATTGTGATCAACATGGCCTTGAGTCGTTTCTTAGCACTAGCAACGATATTGTTAGCTCTAAGGAGAAAAAAATTGAATCTGATATGGACATGGAATCTAGAAGCTTTAAACGCTTTGTTCTTAGTCGAATAATTGCTCAAGACATGAATGTCATTTCTTTTGAAGATCTATTGATTCCATCATACAGAACACATCGAGTGGCTGCTCGTGCATTTATTGACCTACTACAAATGGCATCAAGATCTGAGTTTAACGTGGTTCAGTATACTCCATTTTCTACAATTTTTATTTTGCAGAAAAGTCAATAAAATCAAACTAGTGGTATGATAAAATATAAAGCAAAAATTTTTTCTTCCTATTCATCTCTAAGCTAAGAGAGCATGTGACAGTTAAAGAGTAAATAAATAAAGTTTATTTTCATAAAGTAATACATTAATTTGGAGCATAATGTTAACCAATTCAGCCCAACTGGACAACATGTCCACAGAATAGTCCAAGGTAGTGCAATGTGGCCTGGCCCTATCTCAGCCTCAAGCTACTTTGACTTTAAGCCAGAGGTCTGGAGGAGCTTTAGGTAATTGTTGATCTGTGGCTTCACCTTCAACAGTGGAAACTGTCAGCATTCAGCACCTTGTCAACTGCATTGAACTGCCTAGCTCAAAGCAGAAAACCATGCCCAGCAGATTGATCATCACTGAAATAGGCAAACTTGCTGTTGCCTTTATCCCACCCAAAGGCAGGAAAGCAGCAGAAATAATTGATCCAGTCACAGAAGCAGTTCCTATGAATTTTTTTGGTATGCTAGTTGACAAGTACAAGAACACTCTATACCTCAGCTTTTCTGGTAACCAGTCAGCCATTGCAGCTATAGACCAGGAGCCTATTCTTGATGGCAAACAAATTACTGTGATGGGCCTGATCAAAGTGCAGAAAAAATGTGCTTTGTCTCTGTTAAAGCAGCTTTCAAGGACTCTCTAGCTGACATCACTATAATGCTTAATAAACAGCTATCAGCATATGGTAGAGTGTGTAACTTCATGTGAGAATGATCTGCACCTCTACTAAACTGCTCCATTGGTACATGGTGACAGTCATTCTTGACAAAACTGACAATGTGGCAGGAGATATCCCTGCTCATATCAATGGTCCAAACAGAGATTAACCAATAAAGCTTTTTGGCACAACAGTTGGACCATACTACATCTACTGCTGCAAGGAGGGACATACACACCAGAACTGTGAAATCTGCCCCAAGCCTAAGGGCAAGGGGCCACAGCTCTCTTCAGACTTTGTCTTTTAACCTGGATCAGGCCCAACACCACCAATGACTAGAGAAATCCTGCCAGTAAAGTGCAATCACCCAGTTCAGATAGAAAACCCCAGTATCAGGTCAGAAAAGCTACTCCAGAGGCAGTGGCTGCCAGAGCAGATACTGCTGACCCAGCTAGACCAGCTTTGATTGTGGCACCAAAGCCATTTATTTTCTCAGTGCATGCCAACAATGGCAAATCATTCCAGAAGGCTGCAGAGCCATCAACTACCAACTCAGTAATGGAAACCAGCAACTAGGTTGACACTAACCAACCCAACAAGGGCAGCTCAGCAGTGCCACAACAATAGATGGTAGAGAGCAGTGGCCTAGCTGGAGCCCCACTAACCAGCAACAGTGCATTCCAGCCCACCAAAATCTGTTGAAAAATTGAAAATATTCCTTTTTTTGGAATTATACTGATTTATTTTTATAGTGTGTTGGCACACACTAATTTATGGGTTGACTCAGCTCACTTTCGAACTGCTACGGAACTGCTTATCAAGACTTCATTTTTTCAA